>LGRX02017427.1:27310-39507 GCA_001247695.2 Cymbomonas tetramitiformis
GCCAACGTAAGATTGAGAGCGTGATGCAGGGTGGGAGGGGGAATGCTTGGTCGCGGGGGCATCGATGTGGTGCCATGCTCACCTCTTGCAGCAAGTCCAGCCGTTTCGCCCAAGACATTGGATCATTTAAGAATAGCTGCAATCCCGAGCTCCTGTGAGCCAATCGCCTCAGGTCATTCACGAGTTAGTGCAACTCCATTCATCCATTCATCTCCACCCCAGAGGTGTCGGATCACAAGGGAACACATGCAGCCGCGAGCTCGTATGAGCAGGTCCCTGCCCTCAGGATCCACCGGCCCAGGCGCCAGGAAGGCCTGGTGGGCAGAGCAGGCCATGTGTTTTAGTAGCGACCACGCGTGCCTGATAGTGTAAGAACGACTCCATGGATTCCTGAGGGACCCACCATGGAGGCCCCGCCAGATTTCTACTGCAGCGATGGTGGACCAGTGAAACCATGAAATCAACGGGCACCAGTGAAATCATGCCCATATCGAACTTGCTGCGGTCCTCACGGAGTGACAAATAAATATATCGCGCAAGGGGAGTATTCCAGAATGATCTATATAGGGGTTTAACATTTGGTAGATTCCTCAAACATTGTGCAACTAGTCATCAGCGGACCGTCCCAATTGTAATGATAATCGGCTTCGCCCGAAATCAAATCCTCAATCAACATGGACCATACACGGGGGGAACATTTTGAACCAGCCACTCAACCACGTCATACATGGATCGCGATCTGGCAGGAGCCCTCGAATATCTCGGGTTGTGAAAGCGGCCTGCACGCTGATGCAACGAGCGACAAGAGAGGTACTAGGATCGAAGCGCGGCCCTCGGAAGTGGAGTACCTGTATATGGTATCAATGTCGTGACGCTTCACGTATTCATGAATCTGCGCGTCACGCGTGCGTGGCGCTTTAGCGGCCATGAGCAGCAGCATCTCATGCCAAGCGGACACTCGTATTGTGCAGTGGTGCACAGGCGTGACGGCATCTCATCAGGAAATGAGCTCAACAAGGGGACTACTGGATGGCGACTGGCGGCTGGTGCGAGGGGAACGTCGGCGCGGATGGGAGAGCAACACTTAGAGAGGTGGTGCAGAATGCCTCGTGTTTGTGATTGAATGGATGTGCCTGATACTGCGCAATGACTACAGGGAGTTTGACGGAGAGAGGCACCTCCTGCAAGTGCAGCTGCAGCTCGCAGATGTGCACCGCGCGGGTTCCCTCCACCTGTCAGCCAAGCGTCATCAGTCCAGGCCCGTGCAACCAGGGCACACCACCCCACCCTATAATCTAGGTAGGGGCAACCCAGCCATCCCCCGAGAGTCAAGAGGTGCAACCCGGCTCATCCCCCTAGCGTCTGGCTACAAATGTCAAATAGATCCGTAAACAAGAAACGGAACTCCAAACTTTTTTGGGGACGTGAACGTCGGAAAGCGCCTCCTTGAGCATTGGCCGAAAGTGCAAGATGCATCGAATATCCCACCACTTCTGCTGTCTAATGTCCCGGAGCCAAGCTCCAGGTGACTTCTGTGACAATATGACGTCGGGATCGTGCGAGGCGCGAGGGCATTTCACACAGCCCAACCTCACATCGGGAAGCGAGCCCCATCACATAAGCAGAGGAAGATGTCATAGGCAGACGAAACTCACTCTCGAGCAGAGCAGAAGCACAACATGGCGCTTGCCGACGGGCAGTGGAGGATTGAAGTGATTGATGACCTGCGATAGTGACGGCACAACAGCCCGAAATAGGCGCACTCCTCATGAGATTCTGTGAGATGCTTCCGTGGTGGAATGCACGTGGACGGCTGTGCCCGACAAAGTCGACGCGTGGGCTGCAGACGGCGGGCAGTGCGGAGACACGGAGGCATTCCGCAACTGCACTACAAGCACTCGTCGGCCAGAGCAAAGTTTAGAACATTTTCGCAGAGCTCTCACATTCTCCCGTACCATGTATCACACAACCCGAAAACTTGGTGGGATAACAGGCTTTTGAAAGAAGCCGCGCCTTGTATGCCCCACGGAGATGTGTCGGAAGGCTCAACCGGCCGGAGACAAGAAGCCAGACAGCAGCGGAAGGGGGAGGCAGAATCGAAACTAGAGGCACCTGGAGCAGCTGCAACTTGCTCGAGGTTGGAGATGCCGTGAGCTGTTCGACGGCCTGCAGAGATTAGGTGTATCGTGAGGATAAAGCAGGGCAACGACGCTCCCTCCGCTTGAGTTGCGCCCCGGCCCGCACACAACACAACCTGAGGCAGGCCGAGGGCTCTGCGGCAACCGCCTCTTGCAGAGAGAGCTGTCAATTCAACTGCTCGTTGCGACCACGAGCTCTTTTTCGGCAACTCACGAAGGCCGGGGGGCCATTATTCATAAGCTGCCAAGCTATCTGCTGCACGCGTGTGCAGACCATTTGCTCGCTGCCGTCCTCCTGGCTATCTCTTTGCACAGGAAACGGACGGGTGCACACAGAAGCTGCCGCGGCGGCGGCGCCCGGTCGGAACGCTAAGAAAGCGCAGGGTGCGGCACCTTGAACACGCTGATGAGCTGGTCGGCCGTCTGGCACACGAGGGTGCCGCGCACGACGTCGAATACGTGCGCCGCCCCTACATCACTAGCCGCGCTGCAAAATCCAGGTCCACACACCAAGAAGGTCTGATCCTCGACACATGCTCCGTTGAGCGATCATGCCTAATTCAGCACGCGATACGCCAGCGCAATGCAGTGCCTTTGCGGTAGTCAAGAGTGATGCTCATCTACTCCTCGGATCCGGCTCGCAAGACATCCCCCACGCCAGGAAGCGTCGGCGCGGAATTCGTTGTGGTCTATCGGCGCTCGTCTTGAGCTGTTTGGACGGTTCTGTTTGATAAAGGTCCGAAAGTTGATATGCTTTTGATTAGGGAGGGCCCTGCGCACGTTTCTGTCTTCGTAAGCGTTTTCCATTTATCCTTTGCGGACTCCCCCAGATGCCCGGAAGCTTCTCGGCAAAAAGTCTCCATCTTCTCCGCCGTGCTTTCCCGAGGCTTCAGGTCGGTCAGGCGGATCCCATCCGTTTCCACGAGCCCAATCTGAGCGGCTTCCGCCACGAAGGCGTCGAACACAGGCTTTGCTTTCGAGGCCGCGATATACAATTCTGCTAGGTTTCGAGCGGGTTCGCCCTACACAATGGAGCCCCGGAGATTAAGTACATGAGTCCGATTTGACATCCCTTGCACGTTGCACACCAAATAGAAAAGAGACAAAAGCAAACTCAAAAAAAAGTGAAGATTGCATTTCCTGTGGAAACAAGCTTTGACACTCTCTGCCCTGCTGAGCTCCCAATAGAAAACTTGCGCGCGTAGGTGCCGCGGCTGACCAAGGCCGTGCGGAGCCACTACACGTACGCAGGTAGCTGCGACAGTGCAGCTACGGAATTCGACGTCATATCATAACATGGCGCTCGCTGCCATGCCGAGCTACGAACAGAACTCGTGCACACCGAGCTGCGGCCAGTTTGACCAGAGGCGGGCGGGCGACACGTGTAGCTTAGGGAGTAGGTCCAAGCAAGATGACGGACAGGGAGGAGCCTCAAGCACGCTGAGTTTAGGGCGGCGAGCTCTTCTAGAGGTAGCGCACGCAAGAGGAAGGATACTCCCAGTAGTCGAGTAGCATGCTCCCACCTTAAGATTGTGCTGCCTTAGCTTGAGGTCGTCCGAAAGGCGATCGGGAGTGGCGAGTGCTTTCGTGAGCTCTTGAAGCTCCACGTCGACGCTGTGCCATAAAGCATCCAGCTCTACGCGACGCGTGAAGAACCATTGAATTTGTTCGAGGAAATCAGTCGCGCCGTTCATGTGTGGCGAGCTCATGGCCGCGACCTGCGGGAGGAGAAACGGCTCAATTGTGGAAATTCACGCGAGCGGCTTGCTGTTACCATTCAGTAAAAACCAAAAGGCGCGCGACAGATCGTACGAGTTTATTTCCGCGCAGAGGCGTGCAAAATTAATAGCGGATGGCGCGAAATGGGAGTGAAGTGACCAACAGGTGCAGCAGGTGGAAATCGAGAGGATGTGGCTCCAAAACTTGCGTTCCACAAAGGAGCCGCATCCGTGTGGGCCGAAACGGCCCCAACTGTTGTGAGACATAGCAACTCGCGCGTCTGTAAACCGTGAAAGCTTCCCCATTTCCTAAAGTGGCCTCTAACTTGTCTAGACTTCGAGAGCGTCGAGAATTACCCACCGCACTCGTCGGTTTACGACATAGCCAGACGACCACTAGTGGATCCGTATTTCATCGATAACGTAGGTATGTAAGCGAATGTGCTTATTGAGCATGCATCGTTCGTTGAACTGGATGTGTTAGGCAGATAGTACAAGTAGCGCAATATTTGACAGATCCTGACGTGAGGCTTCAATTTTTGTTAGGAGTGACACTCTTAACTCTACTGTACTGGAAACTCAAACTGGATTCACGAGACGACCGGACATGAGCGATCCGGATGAGCATGAGGTCGAGGTCCAGGTTCACTTTCAACTTTGTGACACACGCGACAGTCACACACTCCCGTCGCGTGTCCTGTCGATCCGACAGGATGTCGGCTGATAAACCCTCTTCGATTACGCCGTTACCACTACCACTAGTCTGGCACCGATATGATACCATGACCGATACCGACAGCGACAGCCATGTGCCATCAGCGACAGCGCATGATTCGATGATACGATATTAGTATGATACTAATCACAGTCGATTGTCGATCAGTCGATACGTCGATACACGACCAGACGATCTTCGATGACAATGTCGAGTTTAAAGCCGACTCCGCCCGCCCCGTCGTGGACTGAATCAATTCCACACGACAGGATCATCCGAAAGGAGGCGTGCGCTAAAGTTTTGTCCGAAGCAGTTGAGAAACGTTGTCTTTGTTGTTGCATGCTGCAGGGTCGATATACTTGTGTGTGTGTATAAACGTGGTAAATACATACATACCGCTGCCTTATTCAAACTAGATCACAGAGGTTAAGGCAAAATAGCCTTGCGTTTGCATGCAATATGGGGAAGAAGACTAAAGCAACAAAGAAGTTTCAGAAAAACCACTTGACAAGCAGCATCGAGAAAAGGCGAGCTGGCAAAAAGCTTAATGATTACAAGAAAGCGCGGCACGCACCGAAATCGGGTCATAAAGCTGCCGAGGATGAAGAGCCTACACACGAGAAAAAGGCCATTGAAGATATGGATGCCGATGAGTTCATGAACGCACAATTTGGCGATGACGACGACGAAGACGAAGACGACGATCCGGAGGAAGAAGAAGAAGTGAGTGAATGAAATCGGGAACGTATCTCAGGGGAACTGCGCCGTATCCTCGCTTCGTTCTGTTTGCTCCGTTTGGACTTCGCTGCGCTTGCTGCCTGTCGCCCGCCCACTGCCAGTTCCAAGAGAAAGTCGTACTGTGCATTCCCTGTGAGCAGGACCTGCTCAAAGCAGACGATGACGAGGAGAAGGACGGCGACCAAGAGTTTGAGCTTGGCGAGGAGGACGAATCGGAGGGTAATTCATTTTGGAGCCTACAATCTTTGCAATTTTAGTCAGAATCTCTCTCGTTACAGTCAACTCCCTCCGGTGACCCGAAATCACTTGCGATTTAGAAATCCTTGCTCCTACGAATTTCTTGAATGAAGCGGACTGGAGAAATGAGCATTTCCCAGGGTGGCCCTATTGACTCACTTCAGAAGATGACGAGATGCCCGAAGGATCACTTCGTGCGGATAATGCCGCACTGCGCAACGAGCTTGGGTCCCACAAAGATCAGCTCAAGTCTTTGGAAGAGCAGGTGCCTTAATAGTGGCGCCACCGTTCTTGTAAAATGAAAACTGTTACGAACCCTTCGGTATCCTCGCAGCCTACATACCCGTGATCGGAACCGAACTAGGTATACTAGCCAAGATACTGTCGAGCTTCCTCAATGAGGTAATCAAAAGCTGGGAGCGCATACAAATGTCACTTGATCTTTTCTCGAACTCGTCGTTATTTTTTCGACTGCTACTTCCAGCTCTGACCCGATCGATCGGATCGCGGTCAGCAGCTTCGAAGTGCGAGCCTCTCTCAGCTGTAGCCAGCTTCTGTTTCATTTGCTGCGCTTGACGTGCGACTTGCAGCTTCGCAACTTGCAGCTATGCATAGCACGTAGCACGTCCTGTCAAAGCGTAGGTTGGCGCTATTTTCTTAGATTCACACCCGCGGTCATAAAGTTGCAGTGTCTTGACAGCTGCTTCATTCAACAGGATCCGGAGTTCTTTAAGTACCTGCAGGAAAACGATCAGGACTTGCTCAATTGGGACGAATCCGACGAGGAGGAGGTATGTTCAGTTACCAGTGCCTCTGCATTATTGTTGAGGATAACCTGACGGGTGGCACCCTGTCACCCCGCCATTTCAAATGCGGCTACCGCTGCTTGTTGCAGCAGCTCAGAGTGTTCCGTGTCAAGCTTCCGTCGCGTTTCCAGTGGACCTTGCCACTCGGTGTGAAATCGAGTCTGGCGCTCGGACACATCGCTGCGCGCTCATAACGGACCTGCGCTTGTGAACTCTTCTCTATGGAACTGTTTCTTTGGAGTTGCCCTGGTCTGGTGTCTTCGCGCCCGTTCTACCGACTTCCCCGCTCACTCATGTCTTCTCGAAAGACGTGCCAGTTTGAAAGAGGAGAGCAGGTAACGTTTTAGGGTGCGGTTTCGAGCAAACCTGACCCCGCGCATCTCGGTTTAACAGAGGAGAGCTGGTAACGTTTTAGGGTGCGGTTTAAAAGAGGAGAGCAGGTAACGTTTTAGGTGCGGTTTCGAGAAACCTGACCCCGAATCTCGGTTTATAAGAGGAGAGCAGGTAACGTTTTAGGTTGCGGTTTCCAGCAAACCTGACCACGAGCATCTTGGTTTAAAAGAGGAGAGCAGGTAACGTCTTATGGTGCGGTTTCGAGCAAACCTGACCCCGAGCATCTTGGTTTAAAAGAAGAGAGCAGGTAACGTGTTAGGGTGCGGTTTAAGAGAGGAGAGCAGGTAACGTTATAGGGTGCGGTTTCGAGCAAAACTGACCCTGAGCATCACGGTTTGAAAGAGGAGAGCAGGTAACGTTTTAGGGTGCGGTTTCGAGCATATGACCCCGAGCATCTCGGTTTAAATCCTGCCTCGCCATCCATCCTCTCCCGAAGGGCTCTGTTTGGCTGCGGAAGCGTCTCACGGCATGCACGATGGCGCTTCCTCTCGGGCCTGAGTGCTGTAGTCACCACGCATGCTGGGGGGGGATCCTAAACCCTAATCGAGCAGTGCCCCCCGTCACACCGCTCCCCCGGCCTCTTCTTGCCAAGTTTCTCCGCGTCCCTCAGTGCCTACATGCTTCACTGTCGTCACGGCGGTAGCGGTCCACCTGTGAGCAGGAGGATCCGGCTACGGAAGCAGCGCCCGGTGCCGGCACTGAAGACGCGATGGAGGAGGAAGAGGCATCGGAGCCCGCGCGGGCAGGGAAGGAGCGCGGAGTGTTGACGACCAAGATGGTGACCGAGTGGTGCAAGGCTGCCAAAGAAAACAGGGATATCGTACGCCTCAAAGCCTGCCTGACGTGTTCTCTTGCCTTCGATCCGCCTGCACTTCTTGTTTTGGTGACCCACCAATCCATCGATCAGAGCAACGTGTTCAAGCTGGCGGTAGCACGTCGCAGCTCTCTTGATGAGCGAAGCATCGAGCCTCCCTGTGAAGGACAGGCGCCTGCTCTCCCCCTCATGGGCGTCGGACATCTTGCAGGCTTCGGTGAAGAAGCTGCTTCGAGGCTATCGTTCCGCCTGCCACTACGGCGATGCTCAGCTAGACGATCTGGACAGTGAGTACAACATCGCCAGCAGCAACGTCTTCAACAAGCTTATGCTCTTCGTTCTGCGAGAGATAGACGGCATCTTCCGATCCATCCTCGGCATGGCTGGCAAAGGTATGATCAGCTGTGCTGTCATCGCGATGAGCTGTCAAACGTAACCGGCCTGCGTAGTGCTGGAGAGGAGATGGCACAAATAGGGTCAGGTGTGCTGTGCAGGAGAGGAGCTGGCAAAAGGTAGGGCCGGATGTGTTGTCGGGGAGGTGAGTTGGCAAAGGGCGGGCGGCTGAGGCGGGGAGGTGAGTTGGCAAGGGGCGGGCGGCTGAGGCGGGGAGGGCGCTCCTGGGCAGACCCGGCGCTGACCTCGAACGTGTCCCTGGAGAAGCGCCCGCGCTGGAAGAAAGTGGAGCCTCTCCTCAAGTCATATTTGGTGAGCCCCCCTTGTGAAAGTGGAGCCTCTCCTCAAGTCATATTTGGTGAGCCCCCCTTGTGGCACTGCCAAGTTCACAGCTGCGAAAGCTGTGCTTCATGCCTCGTGGTGCCGAAGGGTGGTCTCTAGCGGTGCTCTCAGTAGACTGCTCGTCTGTCGGCGAGCCGACCCATCCGGTGGTGCGCATAATGGGGTCGGAGGGGACCGGCCACAGGGGAATACGCTGCACATAGCAGGGCAGATGACAGACGACAGCATGATCGCATTTACACTGCGTCGGCTCGGAGCATCCGCGGTGCGTATCTGCTGACGTGTCCTTCGGCCGCACATCTTGAGCTGCTCCGTGCTGTCTGTGGCCGCTCATCAGTTCTTGCAGCGGAAGCGCAGCCGCTGCCTCGCCGCTCCTTCAGCAGCCCAAGACTGGAGACGACAAGGCGCCTGCACCGGGGCCACCAGGCCTGCAGGGCGGCCCGCCTGCATCGGGGCCACCAGGCCTGCAGGGCGGCCCGCCTGCATCGGGGCCACCAGGCCTGCAGGGCGGCCCGCCTGCATCGGGGCCACCAGGCCTGCAGGGCGGCCCGCCTGCATCGGGGCCACCAGGATCGGGCGGAGGCACAATAATTGAGGCCACGACGATCATGGCAAGGCACTAGCAACCTTCGTACGGGACGGCTTGCTGAAGCCAGAGACGTGAGGGCGCCACGTCTGCAGGATCTCATGGAGCCCTTCGATCGGCTCACGCGCAAGATCCTGCGGATGGCACTCGGCGTGTTTGCGGGCGGAGACAGCGTGGACAATGCGCGGCTCCGGGTGTCGGCAATCCTCTTCATCCGGCGGCTGGCGGTGGCGGTGCCCGGCTACCTGGACAAGTGCCTCCGCGGAGTGTACCGCACCTTCGCCGCCAACGCGAAGTTCGTCACCCCCACGTCCATTCCGAGCATCAGCTTCATGGCGGACTGCGTGGTGGAGATGTACGGTCTGGACCACGCCGCCTCCTACCAACATGCCTTCGTCGCAATCCGCCAGCTGGCACTCCTCCTGCGCAGCGCCCTTACAACGAAGACCAAAGACGCCTTCCAGGCGATCTACTGCTGGCAGGCGCGCCCCTCGGGCCCCTGTGGCCGCCTCCCTTGTGCAACGACGGCCATGCCTGCAGGTCAAGTGGGCGCGCGTGTCATGCCTGGCTCAGGGTTGACCCTTCGTCCGTGATGGCTTCCCTGCAGCACTGGGTTCAGCGACGACTATTCGTAGGTGCCTTCTGCCATGCGGCTATTGGATGGCCGACTTGTTGTGAATCCGGATGGGAATGGGGCGGGAGGTTTGATGGAGCCGGGCATGTGGGAGCAGGCGGTGTGGTGCATGGAGGTATGGGTACGGGTGCTGGTGGCGTACACGGAGTCGGTGGAGCTGCAGGCGCTGGTGTACCCAGTGGCGCAGGTGCGGAGCTCGCTGGCGCTTTGTGTGGCTGTGGTGGGGCGCCTTCCTCTCCGCGAAGGGTCCGCGGCGAAGCGGGCGGACTCCCAACGGCCGCGCGCTTCTCTCGTTTCTTACCACGGTGCTTGCGCAGTATCTCGTCACGGACCCTGCCGTGTTCCTGCATGCTTCGTTCGTGCACTAGGGACTGGCGGTGGACTGGCGTTGCTGGGCGTGCCGCATGCTTTTCAGTGCATTGGGGGAGTGACCTCCCGAGGTACCCCAGACTGTGTTCAGAACATAGGTGCAGGCAAGGCTGTGGCGGCCACGTCAATCGTTGCGCATGTGCCAGTTGTACGGCTGCAAATCTACGAGCTGTGCTAGGCATTTACCACTGCATTGCGCACAGTGCGGATACTTCAATGTGTGTGGGGGGGGGGCTACTTCTAGGCCTGGGGGACTGCAATGCAGTGAGGGGACTTGGGCGACAGCGAGGGGACGCGTGCGGAGCTGGGCCTCCGCTGTGGAGAATGCATTTGACTGAGTGTGTCGTCTGAGTTGGCACTCGTCGTAGGCCGGAGGTCCAAGTTCGGGATGCCGCAGTGAAGGGCTGGGAGAGTGGCGGCGTGGGCGCAGATCATCGTCGGCGCTGCCCGCTTACTGCCGGCGGCGCGCTACTTCCCATTACGGCTGCGGTTGGTGCGGCTGCTGAACCGGCTTGCTGCCGGCACTGGAAAGTTCATCCCCGTCTCCTCCCTTCTCATCGAGGTGCCCGCTGTACCCTGCCTTCTGCTGCCTCCCGCCCTGCCTCAGGCCGCCTCTCGAGTTGCGCCTCGTCGAGCCTCTGGCCGCTCTTCGCTTCGACTTGCGCCTCGGCAAGCCTCGGGTCGCGCATCACTTCGATGTGATGCCAAGCATTGTCTTCGCCGGGCACTCCGCAGTCCGTCGACTTAGGGGGCGCCGCCGCATGCCTTGCCCGAAGTGCACAGCAAACCTAGCACGGTGTGACGCCTTGGCGCACCGGCGGGCTGCGCGCCTTCCGCTGATATGCAATGCTGTCTCGCTTCCCCTGGCAGTTGATGGCGCCACAGCTCCAGCTCCCAGCCTGCAGCCGCGAGGGCGCGCCTCGCTCTGGTGCATTTCGCCATGTCGATGCCACGCTCCTATGTCGTGCAGTACATGAAATGCATCGACTGCTGATTCGCTTCTTAACAAAATGCCTCGGTCCTTCTGATTGGACCGCACGTGGTGCTATCCTGCACCACGCGCCTGCCTGTGCACTCGTAGATTGCTGTGCTCCTCAGCAGGCGGCGGCGGCGGCGGCGGCGGCGAGATTGACTGTGATTGGGCGAGCGCCGATTGGAGAATGCAGGTGCTGCAGTTCAAGGAGCTATCGAAGTCCCCGCTGGCCGCCGGTGGCGCCGGGAAGCCCCCCGACTTCGCCACCGTGCTCAAGGTTCCGAAGGCATCTCTGCGCACCACAGCCTTCCAGGTGGGCCTTGTGTGCCACGCGGCGTATGAGTGTGGCTTCCGCCCATCGCTATGTCCCCTGTCCCGTGCGGCTTCCGCAGGTCCCCCACTGCACGTGCTCCCCCCTCGCGCCTCGGGTGTGCACTGCCCCGCGCCCCGGGTGTGCGCTGCTCCCCCTCGCGCCCCGGGTGTGCACTGCTCCCCCCTCGCGCCCCCCATCGCGCCCCGGGTGTGCGCTGCTCCCCCTCGCGCCCCCGGGTGCGCTGCCCCCCATCGCGCCCGGGTGTGCACTGCTCCCCTCGCGCCCGGGTGTGCATTGCTCTCCCCTCGCCCCCGGGTGTGCGCTGCTCCCCGCGCCACTGGTGCACTGCTCCCCCCCGCGCCCCCTCTCCGGGTGTGCACTGCCCCCCTCGCGCCCCGGGTGTGCGCTGCTCCCCCCCATCGCGCCCCGGGTCTAATGCTGCGTGTGGGGTGAGCCTGACGCCCTTTGGGGAGAATGTGGCGGTTGCTTTGGATAGGGCGAGTGCATGTCGCAAGCTCTGTGGCTGTTGGCGGAGCACCTCTCCCACTGGGGCTACTCTCCGTCCTTCCCAGGCAACCCCCCCCCCATATCCTGCCTTTGCCCCCCTTTTTGGCCTGCCCGTGCTACCACTCCCGCCCTGGCACTGTCTGAGACGAGCGGACTCGCACTGTAGCATGGTTTGATCAAGGGGCGAAGCGGTCTGAAGCTGGCATCCAGAACGGAATGCAGACGCGCTCGACCCTGGTTTGCCGGGGCCTGCCGGGCGTGTTTACGGCTGGGGAGAGGGGATGGAAAGGCGCGTGCAGAGCTGACGCACGTGCCTATAGTCGCCCTCCGCGCCTTCGTCAAGAAGACGAGCGTGGACCGGTTCCGGAAACAAGCCAAGGTCCCCCAGCCTCCATCTGAATTGACCCTAGTGTAACACGTCAGCCCCCAGACAGTGTCAATACTGCAGGGAGTCGCGGCTTCAGATGACCGGCCTTTCTCAAATGCTCGTAGCACGCTCGGGCCATCAGGAGGGGAGGGGG
>LGRX02017428.1:0-46740 GCA_001247695.2 Cymbomonas tetramitiformis
GTCATCGAATATAATCGAGCAGTCATCGAACATTATCGAGCAGTCATCGAATATTATCGAGCAGTCACAGATTATTATCGGGTGGTCATCGAATATCATCGAGCAGTCATCGAATACTATCGAATACCTTCGGGAATTCATCGAATATTATCGAGTAGTCATCGAATACTATCGATTATGCATCGAATACTATCGAGTAGTTATCGAATATTATCGAGTAGTCATCGAATATTATCGGGTAGGCATCAAATATTATCGGATATGCATCAAATATCATCGGGTAGTCATCAATTGTTATGGGGTAGTCATCGAATATTATGGAGAAGTCATCGAATATTATCGGGTAGGCATCGAATGTTAGGGGGTAGTCATCTAATATTATCGGGTAGTCATCTAATATCATCGAGAAGTCTTGGAATATCTTCGAGTAGTCATCGAATATTATCGAGTAGGCATCGAATATTATCCAAAAGTCAACGAAAATTATCGAATATTTTTCATGATGACTACACATGGAAGTCTCTTATCCATCTTTTTATTATCTTCTTGTGATAATTAAAGTCACCTATCATATTATCCTTTTCGTCATAACACCTTAAATATGCACCCATATAATCACCTAGTGCCATAGCATATAAAGTAATGAGTACGTGGTAATGGGTTGTTTTATAAAGTAGATCAAAGAAAGAAAAGTATTTCTGTATGATATGTTTTGCTATTTAGAAAATGTTTTTTTAAAATGTCCATTACCCACTACCCATTACGCTATTATATTAAATGTGAGAGAATATGAGAAATATGAGAGAGTATGAGAGAATGAGAGAGAATGCGAGAGATTGATATAAATTCACCTAGATTTATTTATTCATTTAAATGAAAGGTAATGAGTACGTGGTAATGGGTTGTTTTAAAAAGTATATCAAATAAAGAAAAGTATTTTTGTATGATACATTTTACCATTTAGAAAATGTTTTTCAAAATGCCAATTACCCCATTCCCATTACCTTTTCTTGACTATTAGCATATAATGTTTCCATTATAACATCAATTCTTTTACAACGTTGAAATACTCACTATTTAATTCTACACCGACAAACCTTCAATTATTGTTTTTACAAGCAATTAAACTAGATCCAATACCCATAAAAGGATCACAAACGAGGTCATTTTCATTTGAATATGATTTAATTAAGTATTCCATTAATTCGATTGGTTTTGAACATGGATGTTTACTCTTATAATTTCCATTAGAAAATTTCAAAACTGATTTTGGATATCGATAACCGTCTTCACATTTGGTCGGTAATCGAGCGCAATGTTTGGTATATATATTAGTAGTATTTGCACTCGATTTGTAATATGGTTTTCCGGGAGTTTTTTGCGGGTTAAATGTAGGTAGTCTTTTATAAAATATATAAATCATTTCGTGACTTCGCAATGGCATTTGATTTGCATGAAAAAATCCTAATGCTACGGTCTTTTCATATACTAGATCGTAACGAAACCATGCTTTATTGCTTTCAATTATCTTATGTCCAAATTTAGTTGTGGTTAGAAAAATATAACATGTTTTTTCTTTACCTATACGCTTCAAATGTTTCCACAATAAATTTAAATTAATTATTTCTTTATCCCATTCACAAGCGGTTTGGTTATAAGGTAAATCTAATACAAATAAATCTACGGAATTATCATTTATTTTAGGGAAAATATCGAAACAGTTTGCATTATGAATTTCAAACATTAAATTAATAAATTTATTTATTTATTTTATACTAAACAAATTCCAAATGAGACCACAATTAACCGACGCGTACACAAAACAACAATGTTTAAAAATGATGGATATAACAAATAGAGTACCAAATTCTCAAAAAATGTTTAAAAGTTATGGCAATCTTTCTAAAAATAGCTATAGTATGACCGTACCTAGTTCAAATCCTGAATTATTTTATTTTGATCTAACAAATTCGCCTATAAATCCTATGCATTTGACTAAAGAATTAAAGCATGATTTTGATTTTCCAAAATATATTATGCAAGAAGAGTTGTCTTCACAATCTACTCCAATAAGTTTTGAAGAAGAAGAAGAATTGTTGAGTGAAATTGACACTGAAGAAATTAATTCAGGTTTAAAAAGACAGCGTGAAGATTTTTCTCCATCTCCGTTAAACACACCCGAAAATCAAGGCGTATCTGGTCCTTCATCAAGGACAGTTGTAAATCCAATATTAAGACAAGCATTATCCTTTTCTTTACCAAGTGATGCCGTTATTATTACCGGTGTAGATCGAAGAAACCCTACGTCTCCTAATAGAAATTTCTCACCGGCAAAAACACGTTCACGTACTACAAATAACAATTAAAATTTTTATTACTATGTCTCGAAAACATTTGTTCGGGGAAATTTATATTAAAATGAAATTATTAATTTAATAATTTATGAATACATTTTGTGATAATAATCCTTCAAATATATTTTGTCAAAAAGCGAAAATTGTAGATGACACCAATTTTAAAAGTAATGATTTTAAATTTGAAAATATTTTTTGGGAAAAAATAGAAAATAATAAAAGTAATAACAAAGATTCCACTCCGTTTGAGAGAATTCCAAAAATTAAAAATAATGATTTTACATCCCAAAAAATAAAGAAACAAACGGCGGAACTATTGAATGCAATACATGCAGATTTCAAAAATATTCCAAATCAAGCAATAAATAATTTTCTTGGAAAAAATACAATTAAATTTGATAATCCTACTCAAAAAAAATATGCTTTAGCTGCAAATTCAGCCTATGCATTTAGTTACGATAATAAAGCAAAATTAAATAAAATAATGAGAGAGCTTCCCCATTTTCAAATAGACCCTACATTAAGCGGGAGAAATTCGATTACATTAGTTAATTCTATAAATAAAGCAGTAATCATAGCATATCGTGGAAGTGACGCTGAATTTTACAAATTAGAAACAATTTCTAAAAACCCTAATAGGTTAAGTAATTTTAAGGATTGGTATGTGAATTTATTAACAACTATTACCGAAGCTCAAGAATATGAAGAATATCATGAAAAATTAAAAAGATGGAAAAAGTTAAATAAAATGTTAAAAGATAAAACAAAATCAATTCATGATATTCCAAATGGATTATTGATTGAATTTGAGGACACCATGTATAACCCTCCTGAACATAAATACAACGGCAAAAAGCCGGTAATTGTAGCATTTTTTTATGATTGTTGTCAGATATATAGTCGGGTGTGTCACATTTCATTTGTTTTGGACAAAAATGGTGTCTGATATTAATAGCCGTCAATATAACGGAGTAACCTCTATTTTGTTTTTTGAATTCGGGAATAAATGCTAAATCAGCCTGAACATATTCGCACAAGTTCGCGACGAAGCCACTCGGCGACGTGAGCAACGTGGCCGTCACTCTGCTCAAGCTGGGATGACACTGGCTCACCTCATCACTAATCCCTGCGATGAACTGGACCAGCTCGAACAGATGGAACATGACACCCCTCTGCCGTGGGAACGTCCAGAACGCACGGAAGATGGGTCGTTGGCACTGGTGACAGAGCTACTGGCGATACAGACGGAAGCAACCCGCATGCCCAGAATTCTTGCACTTTTCAGCGGCACCGGTTCAGTGGAAAGAGAATTCCTAAATTGCTTCCCCTCCGCTTCAGTGGTGACCCTCGACTCCGAACACATCTGGCATCCCACTCATGTGCAAGACATCCTACAGTGGGACTACAAACAATACCCGCCTGGATTCTTCGATGTCGTTTGGGCAAGTCCCCCCCTGTAGACAGTACAGTCAAGCGCGCACCACTGGAGGACCCCCTGATCTTCCCCAGGCTGACAAAATCGTGCGACGAACATTGCAGATCATTGACTACCTGGAGCCAAAACACTGGTTCATGGAGAACCCCAGAGGTCGCTTCCCCAACGCGTTGCGGCTCCGCCCCATGATGCGCCAGCTTCCTCCCCCGCTGGTGTGTACCTACTGCATGTACGGTACGCAGTACATGAAGCCCACCTGCATATGGACGAACTCAGCACCACCCACGCCCTTGTTACGCTGCACTGCTTCGACACCATGTGCGTGCAGATGGGCAACCGGTGCTCACCCAGAAACTGCTCAGCTGGGACCTCATCCGCAGCAGACTGGAGCAGGTCAATCCGCGAGCGTATATCCCGTGCCAGCGCCCCTGCTGCGACAACTTTTCCGACATCTACGCCTCCGCAAGACTGAAGACCCGCTTTAGATTCCAAGCGACACCCTTCTCCGTGAAAGTGGTGCCCTGGTAGCGGCAGGCGGATTGTGTTCGAAGAGGAACCAGAGAACCTAAGAACTGGAGACAGAAAGGAACCAGAGAACCTAGACATGCCAACCGATGGGTCGCTACAGATCAAGCCGCTGGATTACGACGTCGAGTATATTAATTACCGACGCCTGGTGGCGGAACCGGTCCTTGTCGTGAATAAGACCTTCCGGAAATACTGCAGGCACTTGGTCAAGAAGGAACTGGACATCCGTATTCGGAAGAAGGTGGAAGTGTCAGGCATGTGTTCGATCTGCGACAACCTTGACGCGCGTTGGGCTAAGTTGCAGGCTTCCGACCCAGACCATGACGCTTGGAAGGAGTTAACTAAGCTGAAGGAATCACACAGCGAGACGCACAAGTATCAACGCAACTGCTACGACGCACGCAGGAGAGAAAGCGCGGATCCTCTTGGGGAGATCGACTCCATCGCCCTTGACGGGGCGGCAAACAAGAATACCGTGGTGCCTCACGCCCCTCATCAAGTGAAACACATCAACGAGAAGAAGCAGAATTTCTTCAACTTGCATCTGCAGCTCACTATACTACATGGTTGCATGTTGCTCTTCAATCTGAGTTTTCCTTGGAGCAAACCCAAAGGCGCGGCGAACATGATGCTGACATCATTTACCAACCCGCTTATGCTCCTGGCTTTGGGTCATACTGGCAAACGGTTCTTCAGGAAGACGTTGCATCTTCAAGTTGACGGAGGCTCTGAAAACTGGAATCACTACACGTTCGGCTTTTGCGCCCTGCTGGTTTATTATGGCATCTACCACAAACTCGTGTTGCATCGCCTCATGGTTGGACACACCCACAACGATGTTGATGGCTGGTTCGGTTTGATGAAGATGTACATATTCGGTAAGGATGCTACAAAAGCAGGCGATGGCTCATCTTACTCGAAGACTATATCAGCTGGCTTATATCGTGGCCGGTAAATAAGTTCTTGAAGCTGGTACAAGTTCAGGGTCAGCAGCTGGACTTCAAAAAGTGGTTGAAGCCGCATCTGAACTGGGACCTCACGGGATATGGAGGTATGGTGCGCGACGTGCATTACGTGGAATTCCAAAAGGACGAGCGTGGCGTAGTTCGCATGAAGTACAAAGGGGGGGACCATATTGTGCCTTGTCTTCCCAAAGGCGTAGACGAGGACTTGACCAAAGGTTTGGAAGTAATGAACAGCTATCCCGACATTGACAGCTCTCCACCCTTGCAGGAAGTGCAGCCGCTGAAAGCGAAGGAGGAGGCAGACACCCTGAATGCGTTTCAGCGGCTATGTGATCATGGTGTCGACCGTATCTCTCATGAGCAACAAGAACATCTATGTGGGTATTTCCCTTCACCACAGAAGGCTTCCGACTACGACACCTGGAAGGGCCCGAAGTTTGATCAGCAGCAACCCTTGGACTTGAAGTTGCTGCTGAGCAACGCTTGGCACCAGAACACGACCGAGGCGTCCGACCCCGCAACAACTGAACCTCAACCAGAGTTGGAGACCATTGCCGACGGCAGAAATGTGATGGTCAAGGATCTGCCAGTGGACATTCCCAAAATAACGAAAAGATGCGAGCAAGAAGCACGTCGGGTTGAAGATATTTCTTTCTGGTGAGTTCTACAATAGTCACTTCTTTTGATTAGTACATGATATGAACCGCCATCAAGCACGCTGCCCATTGACTGACCAAAGGGTTCCTTATGTTCCTTATTATTCAGGTACAATAAGGGTGAGCTTAAGGCGGTGTTGCAGCATATGGGGCTCGACGGTGCGGGGCTGGCTGCAGAGTTGGCCACACGTTTGTTCAATGCGACCGCCGCAGCGCGCAAGGAACATCAGGAGAAGGGGCGTCGCGGTCAGCGTTCAAATGCAGGAAGTGCGAGACCGGTTTCCGACGACAACGGAGGTGAAGGTCGAGGCAAGGGACGTGGGGGGAGAACAACTGGCCCCGACAGTCAAGCTGCAATTGCTGAAGCAGGTGCAGGAAAATGTCGAGGCAAAGGACGTGGGGAAAGATCAATCGGCCTCGACAATGTCGCTAGCTTGTCAAAAGCAAAAAGTGTGGAAAGGTCGAGGCAAAGGACGTGGGGATCAACCGCCCCGACAAACTAAGTCACAGCTTTTTGCCGGCAAAGCGTGCAAGGAAAGGTCGAGGCAAGGGACGTGGGGGGAGAACAACTGGCCCCGACAGTCAAGCTGCAGTTGCTGAAGCAGGTGCAGGGAAAGGTCGAGGCAAAGGACGTGGGGGGAGATCAACTGGCCCCGACAGTCAAGCTGCAGTTGGGAGAGGTGCCGGCATGCGCGCTAATGCTGCCGCTGGCATTAAGCTTGTATACCCATCGTCCCCTCCTTCCTCCCCTGTCCAAGACAATGTCAAGACTCGCAA
Organism: Cymbomonas tetramitiformis; assembly: GCA_001247695.2. Taxonomy (NCBI): domain Eukaryota; kingdom Viridiplantae; phylum Chlorophyta; class Pyramimonadophyceae; order Pyramimonadales; family Pyramimonadaceae; genus Cymbomonas; species Cymbomonas tetramitiformis. The sequence continues at coordinate 6,716 of LGRX02017428.1, forward strand.
AGTTGGGCAGGCGGAAGCAGGTGATCCTAAACGACCACGAGGTTCTCCCCCTACGACAGCGTCTCCCACCTTTTCCCCTCCTCAACGGAAGGCCAGGAAACGTTCTGTCAACAATGGCCGCTGTCTATTTCAAGAATCGCCCGAGAAGAGTGAGTCGGACTCGTATGACGACATGCCTTTACTTCAGCGAGCAGCAAGGCCCGTAACTGCTCCAGCAGTTTCTATGAAGTCGGACTCATCAGACGAGGACGACATGCCGTTGGCGCAACGTGCTGTGGCCCGGGAATTCCTCCCGGCAGACTACACCTTCGAAATGATAACTGCTGTTCCAAAAACCTTTGCTGTCACCGCTGCAGGTGAAAACAACCCCGCCGACGAGTGCTGGTTTACGGTTCCACTGGCACGTGGGAAGGTTTCACTTCCCATGCACTATGTTGAGGTCTTGGACTTGGATTTGGAGAAACGTCTGGTACACTGGCAGTTCTGGATTCCACGCGCTGCGAACCTTACGCCGGCCTCCAAGCGCAAGCTGCGCACTTTCAAGAGCACGGACTTGCTGTTTATCGCAGACGCTTTCAGGCGCGGAGGAGTTCGGCACAGGGCGTGGCATCCCTTCAACCCTGCGGAAATGCTGACTTGTTGGGATGAGCGCATCTGTCCGCCCGAGGGCGGTATGCCTACAGGTCCTGAAAAGGAAGAGCTTTTAAAGACTATTGCCGACAACCTGTTTTCTGAGTAGAATCCTTTTTACAAGTTTGTTTACCCTGAACATGGCATCCTTCTTTTTACAGATCTTCCTACCATGTGTATACTGTTTCAATCCCAGCTCGCTAGAGCGGTTTCTTTGTATGATATAAGGAAAAACAAACTCGAAACGGTGACAACGCGCCGTGTAACTCTTGAGTATGTTGCTTAACTTCACATGGACAATTCTAGCGCTCAGGGTTTTCGGGGTTTGAGGGGTAAAATGACCAAAACGGTCACCAAAATTATGCATCCAACTATTCCTGTGTGCAACTTGCGATTGTGGACTTGTAACCAAGTTCAAACCCATCAAAATAACGTAACAACTGTGCTTTAAACTCCTGCAATATAGTTTACCACCCAATTTCCAGGGTTATTTCCCATACGACTGGCCCCGTAATGATATTTCCCCACCTTAGGGTGGTCGAAATTGAAAAAATCCATTTTTTTCCAAGGAGTTCTTATTGTTATGCATCAAGCATATGTAGAGTATATTGAAAATACATACTTGAAAAAGTTTTGGGGATTTTTCGTCGAGAATCGTATTTATGGTGATTTTTCTGAGTTCGCGTGGCAGAAAAACACACAAAATCGTCAAAAAACATCAAATTGCTCAAAATTTGCATTCGAGAATGGTATTTTATGTTTAAGTGCATCAAATGTGTGTATTTTCCACAAAAAATGACCCCCAAAAAATGAGACTGGAATGAGACTGGGGCCAGTCTCATTTCGGCGATTCCATCGTTATCAGTCCAGACCAGCCGAGCTGAGCTCGTTTTTCAGGACGACGACGATCTTGGAAAGCTTCTCTGAGTCCTTCGCGGCTTCAAAGTATTGGTCCTTGCCGCCCAAGGAGAGCTCGCGAACTGCCTTCGCCCATTGTCGATATCGCCCTTTGGCGTAAATTGCGGCCACCTTCGCCACGTTCTCCTCGAAGAGCTGCCTCGCATGTAAGACTCCGACAGGATCATCAGCGTGAGGAGCCGCGGGAACGGGTATAGGTGGCGTGGATGGTGTGGGTGAATCTCTTACTGCCGGAAGTTGCCTGCTGGAGGCGTCAATGTCACTGCCCAGCAACAGACGCCTCCTCGCTCGTGTATTTGCAGCACTCGACTCATTTCTCTAGAAACCTTTAGGAGATCGGCGGTGCGGTTGATAGAACGAGGACACGTGTTGCTAGCGGGTCGGGGAAAACGAAATCTCAATGCAGCTTCGTTGAGGTGGCGGTGCGGTGTGAAATAGTCGAGTAGTGGCAAGCTAACTTTGCCGTCCAGCAAGGCGCCGCGATGCGCGGAATCCGGCGGTCCCCCAAGGTGAATCAAATACTCAATACATAAATCTTTGCCGCGAGCCTCACCGTAATGTCAGCTCACAAATCAGCGCATGGTCCCAAGCGTAGACGCAACACGCGTCCACGCACCACCTACTCCAAGCGGCAAAGCTTAGCCAATCATGGTCATGGGAACAGTGACTTTGCCCCCCCCAATCAGCGCGTCTGCCCACGTGTCACCTCGACCAATGGTGCGTCTTGCCTGGCACGGTTCTTCTCAGCTCGGGAATAAAACACCTCCCGTATATTATTCAATCATCTTCGCACTGTGAAACCTTGAAACACCTGCTGTGCAGCTTTGTTCTAGGTTGCTGTGAGATATATATATCCGACTCCGCCAATTACATATATATATTTCACTGTTTCTGTCAGGTTATCGGTTCACCACTCAGTGGGTGTTTCGATTTTCACTGCTCTTAGATCCCACGGAACCAGCGGCCACTTGCAGCGGAGCAAGCTGCTCGCACCCGGCTGCGCGCATTGCCAGCTTTTCATTCGCCACTCACCGCGTGTTTTTTTGGCTACTACCCAAATTCATGGTCCTACCACAAGGACTAATGGGCAATTGCGGTTTCGATCACTAAATCGACTATTTGAGGCACAGGCAACATTTGCACATGATATTTATGAGTTAAATGAATTTTATTTCTTATAGCGGCGGCCCCCATGAGACTTTAGGTGTGTGGTTGAACGACACGCTTTAGGGGTGTAATTTCACCAAAAGCTTGAAGAAAATGGTGGTCCTACCACAAGGACCCCGTTATTTTGAGTATTAGGAGTCACATGGGGGGCTCACGGTGATGCTCATGGTTATACATCTTGAGTTTATGACCAAATAAGATAACTGATTCGGTTACTTCGCACCCTCATCATCATTTCCGCTCTATTTCAGCATGGCGCATGTTCAACACAATGCATATTCCGAATTTAGTGAATTTCGGACTTTGGAAATTGGCATTCATCCATTTTAAAATGTACACGCCAGTCGAAAAATAAGATATTTGGATGATGTTAGACTTTCAGAAATTCGCAATACATATATACTTGAAGATTTAATGTGCCGTACACACCAGCCTTGCGATATATGCCCTCTAGCAAGCAATTATGATGCCTGGCTGGTCAGCTCGCGTGACCACTGTTTTGGGGGGGAAACCAACGAGCCAATATATTAGAGGGGAAGCCAACGAGCCAACGAGCCAATATATGCATTCCAACCGGGCCTACCGCCCAAATATGATTGGGACATATGTATAGGTTCAATTTGATGGTATCCGCGCAGGTGTAGTGTTGATATATGATTGGTAAAAAATTATTGAAGATGAGTCACTAATTTGCCACATTTTGAATGTTCCAAAAAATCCGTTTTGAAAAGTTTGAGTGTAGAGGTTTGAAATGCGTTCGTCATGGATATATGGGATGGATATAGGCCAAACCAGCGTTCAAATAAATTAATATAGGACCTATATATACCACCTTTCATTGGTTAAACACCACAAATCACGGGAGATGGCCAATTAAATTATCGGAACAATGGTCCTCGTGGTAGGACCAAATCATCGATTTGGTCCTACCACAAGGACTGCGGGGCAGTAGCCATTTTACGGCACCGGCCCATTTCCTTGAGCGGAACCAGCTCCCGGAATTCGTGCGGCATTCGCATACCCCAACCGACGTCATTCCACACTACGTTCTTCCAGTGATGAGCACGGACCGCGTCACCCTCGCCAGCCGTCTTCGTGCTGCGCGGGGTTCTCCTGGGGGGCATTCCCCTAGCCCTACTCCACCCGCTAGTCCCGCCCGTGACGGCTCTGGCGACCCGATTGTGCGCATGTCCCAATTGACATCTAAGCCGACTCCAGTCTCTCGGGCGGCCACCTCTGCCGAATTTTACGCTGACGCTACGGTCTGGGTGTCCACGCCTGTGAAACCCTCCCAGCGTATCGAATTCGCGGACAAATTGGACTACGCCTTCTCCTATGGCGAGGAGTTGGCCAAGCTCCTTCGCACCCATGGCTTCAAGAGCAACGTCGGCCTCACCCTTGACGGACCCGAGGCTGAGTCGGACTTCGCGGTCTTGCTCGCCAACATGGCCCATGTGTTCGGGTCTGTTTTCCGTGACGACATCGCCAAGCTTCTGGACCTGGAGAACGAGTACTCCGACTACCACATCGTCCACAACGAACTGGTTTATGCCGTCCTCCCCACGGTCCTCCGCTCGACTGCCCTCACCTTGTATGAGTAGTCCGCGGAGGTGCATCCCCGCGATGGCCGCTGCGCATTGTAGCGCCTCCGTTTCCATGTGGAGGGCATCGGGGACCCCGCCGCGCATCGCTTCTGGGTCCGCCTCAGGGCGGTCATTCTGGACGAGACCATCGACCCCGCTCCGCAGCTGGCGGCTTTCCGCACGCTGGCAGAGAAGCACCGGAAGCTTCACCCGCAGTACACCGACACCAACATGGTCGATGACTCTACAGCGTCCTTCGAGCTTCTGCGGCCGTCTCCCCCCACGTCGCACCGCTTTATCTGGTGGTGCTGCGCGACCTTGGGGCCAATCGCCCCTTCACCTTCACCGCCCTCACCTTGCGCATCGCCAAGGTGTACCGCGACGAGTCCCCCTTGGCCCGCCTTTCCGCGCCTTCCCCTCCGACATCTGGTGGTTGCGGGCGCGGTGGTGCTGGTGGCGGTGGTGGCAGGGGCAGTGGTGGCAGTGGTGGCGGTGGCAAGCCCACCGTCGGCTCCATGCATGCGCTCGGCTGGAAGAAGTTGGTGCCCCCCGCCGGTGAGTGGAAGCCGGTACGCAACGCCCGCTACCTGCAGTAGGAGGGCACCGGCCTGGTTTGTGTCACCTGCTTTCGCCTGTGGGCGGTGACCACGGGCCACCTCGACACCGATGGTGGTTGCCCTTATTCCTGTTCTGCATCCTTCGCTCCGGGGCGGGCGCCGGCAACCGCCCCCGCACCGGCCCCTCCTCCTCCGATGTCCGCATGGCCGCCCGCGCCACCGCCGGCAGCCCGTGCCAACGCCTTACACGCATTGGACCCCCCACCGCTGGACGACGCCGCCTAGCAGGATGCGGCGGCCATGACCGTCCGTTTCTCGGCTGTTGACCTCCACGATGAGCATTGCCCTCTGGACGATGTACAACCTGATGCGACGCCGCCAACTTTCCTTGCCGCTCACGAGGAAGAAGACGACTGGCCGGCGTATCGTTCCTCACCTGTCTGGATCCCATCCTTCGCCGGCAGCACCGCTGCGACCTTGTCGATCACCGATGTGACGCCACCCGATGTGCCAGCAGAGACCCCTTAGAGCACCGGGACCCCTGCCCTTGAATCCTAGCGCCACTGTTGTAGGTCAGCGGCTTAGCACTCTCAGTTGGCTGGGCCTTGCGGTCCCTCTGGACCTATAGCATTTGTATCTCTAGGGTGTAGGGTTGGGTATCCTTTCTTAGGATGCTACCTTGGCACCTCACCTCTTCGGGGTGAGGTGGTGGCATGGGAACAGTGACTTTAGCCCCTCCACTGTAAGGGGGTGGCAGTCCTGTCCGCATGTGTCACCCCTCGACCCGCGGTGCCGTCTTGCCTGGCACGGTTCTTCTCAGCTCAGGGAATAAAACACCTCCCGTATATTATTCAATCATCTTCGCACTGTGAAACCTTGAAACACCTGCTGTGCAGCTTTGTTCTAGGTTGCTGTGATATATATATATATATCCGACTCCGCCAATTACATATATATATATATATATATTTCACTGTTTCGGTCACATGGCCAAAGCAATGAGAAAATAATTAGGGTGAATGGGGTCACGACCTAGGGGAATATTGTATCGCCCGTTCGGTATATTCAGATATATCAGATATCGCAGTCAAGTGCTACTTTCGGATAACAACTTAAACTGAATATTGAGAAGTATTAACACTTAAATGTCATAAGTCTAAAATCAGTATGAATATCAGCTTTTCCACATGTAAGTGCGCAAAGACCCGTCGCACGTGCAATAAGCCTCGTGTGGACGCATATGTGGTATCCATGTTGACTAGACACATATACCAACTCATTTCCATGGTGCGCATGCCATCTAGAGTGTTTTATCGCGCACGACATACGCAAAACACAAATCATGGTGATTTCTCTGGTCCGACTAGTTTCGCAAGTATTTCGATATGATTAGCGATCGGCGTACGCTTATGCGCGTGATCACACCTGGGTCGTGCAAATCGCCAAAATCGTGACGAATAATCGCCCGAATAGGCGTATTTTAGACCTCAACGAATAGTCGAGATTGGTTAACAGTGTTGCACACTTAAGATGTGTCACAAACTCACAATGATATCTAATCACTGTTATCAGCAATATATGTTATTGAAACACCATGCGATTCTATCAGTTTTCAGAATGCAGACTGCAGGGTTTACCGTACACTGAGAATAATGCAATATCAAATTGTAAAGTGTTATAGTCAATATATAGTCTACTGTACGTATAAGCAGTTATGTACTTAGGCAATTAACGCCTAAGTTAAGCATTGAGGCATCAGTTGCTCTCCGTGTTCAGCAAACTAGCTAAGTTAGCTAGTCAGAAAGCACCCACTATCGTTTAACGGAGGAGGAGCCATGTTGGACAGAACGATGCCCACCGCACGGCCACGAACACTGTTCAACACTGTTCCATAGTCGTAAGTTCGTCGGAGTTTAACAACTAGCAAGGCTCTGAGCGGTATTCCCTGACTAGCCCGAAATCGTGCCGAATAATCGCGCGAATAGGCGTATTTTGAACCTCGACGAATAGTCGCGATTGGCGATTTGCAGGACCCAGGATCACACACTCATTCGATATCTACACTGTCAAAACCAATATTTGAAAACAGTGTGCCGTTTTTTGCCGGCGTATATACCCTTCCACCGGAAATCGCCGTTTCAACCGGTGATAGCCGGCATGTTCCGGTAAGCAACCATAATTGCCGGTAACGGCACGCTAGATAACGGCAAATTCAATTTGGTTTAGTTCACATGAAATATCAACCCGTCAAGATGAGTAAACCAAAAGTTATGTCCATTTTCGTGCAATCCGGTATTTGTGTTTGAATATCAGCTTATCAGTATGAACTTGTGGCATTTAAGTGTTAACTTAATAACCTAAACCTAAACCCGGAACGGTCACACGAACTATACTCGTACTCGTACCCTAGTCACGATCTCAGTCTGGATACTCTGACTCAGGCCTGCGTGTCAAGGCTGCCTCGGTGACTCGGCACTCCACGGCCGTCACCCTCCACTCCGCCCCCAACCTTCCCCGCACGATCGAGCACACCAAAACCAACGTCAACCGAAAGCGATACCAGTGTCAATGGGTGCGCACCGCCGAGGGGACAGAACACGCAGGAGAAAAGGAGGGTGAACTGATCAAAATCGCCCCGAAGTTTTGCAAACCACAGTCCCACAGTGCTGCCCCCACCTTTCGATGTATAATATTACGAGGTTCTAGCCAACGGTGAGTGACGAGAAAGGATATATATATAGTGAATATATATATATATATATATATATATCACGGGTAAAGGAAGCACAAAGGGTCCGGTCGAGCTAAAACCGCACAAGATAAAATAGTTAGGTGTTTTATCGAGTGCGGTGTGGAACGGTCGTTCGGTCGGAGCGAGAGCACATGGCAAATGACAAGATGACAGGGCCACTCAGAGCAAGGGGTGAAACTAGGAGGAACCAGACCCCCCCCCCATACATTGGGGAAAGTCAGGCTCTCCGTGACACCACCTCACGCCGAAGGTGTGAGTGGCCATGCCAAGGCAGCTGCAAGCCCTAATCCCTAACCCAAAGTCAATTGAATGTCCAGGCCATAGGGGCCTTTTTCAACCCAACTAGAAGCACGTTCGTGCATGGGCGTTGCCTAGCAATTCTAAATCTACAAGCTAGGAGGCTTGTAAAACATAATGTGCAATTGCTGATTGCTCGGCTTCGATGCAGTTTGGTGGCGGCGGTGTTCTCGATCAAAAGTCGTCGAGCGCCGCCAAGATGATGACTTAACCAATACCCGTGCGGTGCCGAAGCCAAAAGCGGCCTGGCACCACCAGAGTGAATGCGTCGATGGAGAAGGGGTAGGGAGGTGGAAGGCGGAAAGTGCGGTGAGGGAACGTGATTGAGCTCATGAGGAGGAACCCAAAAGGGATGATGGTGAGGGGTGAAGCGAGCGTGGTAGCACCACCAGACACCACAAGATGGTGACCAGGGGGCGTATAAGGCGAAGGTGAGGGGAGTGGCGAGACGAGTTCGTGGGAGTCAAGGGTCCCGCTGCTGATGTCGTCCTCGTCGTGATTGGTGCCTGGTGGGCAAGCACCACCAGACACCACCAGGTCGAAGCCAAAGGCAAGATGTTGTTGACGAAGGCGTTCCAGCGCAACACGAACTGCAGCCATGCGTGCAAGCTGGGGTGACGAGGCCATGGGCGTAGAAGGCTGGAGACTGAAAAATCTGTCGTCGATAAGATACAATAGGGTTGAGAACGAAACACGTAACCTTCGTTAAAAGTAACCAAATCGGGCGATGGAAAGGTGAATGATGGCTATTACCCTTCGGGTGGCTTAAGCCACCCTAACGGCGATTTAGGGCCACCTTAACGTTTTCAATTATTACGGGAGCTATCGGCACCGGAAGCTAGATTTTTTTAGCTCAAAATGACGGCGACATTATCTTCTTTTAGACACTATGTGCACTATTAGGCGAGCCCAAGTTCCCGGTGAGCAATTTTGGGAAGTATCCAAGAGGGTGCAACATTTAGTAAAATTTGAGCGATTTTCCCGGTTTTTGCATACCCATGCTACTTCAACCGAGATTTTGAGGGTCAAGATGACCTCGGATCAAACTTTTGGCAAGACACTATAGAAAGAGCAGCTCGAGATCTTGACAACATGGGTCTCCAAATTTTGAAAGCGTCTTCGAGGAAGCCCCCGTGAGCTAATTAGCTTAAGGTGGCTTAAGCCATCTTAAGGAAAATTGGAAAATACCCACCCTACTTCAACCGAGATTTTGAGGGTCAAGATGAACTCAGATCAAACTTTTGATAAGACAATGCAGAAAGAGCAGCTCAAGATGTTGACGACGCGGGTCTCCAAATTTTGAAAGCACCGCCGAAGAAGCCCCCATAAGCGCTTTCAATTAAGGTGGCTTAAGCCACCTTAAGCTGTGGGTAATAGGCAACGAGGGTCAAATTTCACGAGGAAACCGTCGGTGAGGTCAAAATCGGCGTGCCATAAGCCAGTTTTTCGATACGAAAGTACTGCTGACCAGAAAGTCAAAGGACTCGTGGTATTGCGACTCCAACGCATAGATGCAGAGGGCTAGTTACGAGATGGCTCGTAAAATGGGCGGCTTTCAAAATGAATTCAGTCGCGAATGGGATAAAAACGGGATAACGGTTGTCGGTGCTCCAGCGGAGCGAGGGTACTCCACAGTAGGATCGCAACAATGCGGCTCCAGCGCAAAATTGAAGCAGGTGACTCATGAGATGGCTCGAGAATCGAAGGAACGTCCGGTGATGGGAACCGAAACGGAAGGATTAGGCAGAGGTCGGCGCTCCAGGCCGAGATGATACCCCATACCAAAAATCCGTACTTAGGCAATTACGAGGCGGGTCTCGCAACATACGGTTCACGAGGCGGGTCTCGCGAGGTTGTAGAATCGGCACACAAGGCCGAAGCGAGTCAAAGACGTGACGAATGAACCACCACCGAAGTGGTACGGCCCATAACCTGACGAGTGGAAGCGTGGTGGGCCCATTACCTCATGGGAATCACAAATCCAATCGACGAGAGAAAAAATGCCGAGACCGGGTTCTAGCCCGAGACCTCAATGTCACTACTCGTGCGCTCTATCCACTGAGCTATATCGGCTTATGGATGACGATGAGAGATGGTGGTGGCGTAGTATGGTGTGAGCGACGGATATGTGATCCCCAGACTGTGACACGTGGACAGTGAAGAGTGATCAAAGAGAACCCGTATAATTCTCCCCAACCGTACGGAGTCATGGCGCCTCTACGCGATTCTACACAAGCTACCCGCCTTGCACGTTTTTCGTCCGACGAATGGGGAATAATTGGGGTTCCCAACTTCCCATCACACAACCTCACTCTGAAGTGTCCACCTCAACCGTACGGAGTCATGGCGCCTCTACGCGATTCTACACAAGCTACGCGCCTTGCACGTTTTTCGTCCGACGGAAGAGAGGAGACCACGTGGCACAACCGCACAACCGACTGCCGGCATCACGCCTGCGCAACGCAATGGAAGCGTGGTAAGAGCCCATAACCTGACGAGAAAGGAGATATATATAGTGAATATATATATATATCACAGTGGTAAAGGAAGCACGGGGCAGTGGTCCGGTCGAGCTAAAACTGCATATATAAGATAAAATAGTTAGGTGTTTTATCGAGTGCGGTGTGGAACGGTCGTTCGGTCGGAGCGAGAGCACATGGCAAATGCCAAGATGACAAGATGAGGGCACAGGGCCACTCAGAGCAAGGGGTGAAACTAGGAGGTCAGGCTCTCCGTGAGTGAGCTCTAAACAATCAAGTAAAAGGTCAAACAAAGATCTAGTTGGGCTGAGCAAAGGAAGGATAGGCCAGGTGAGTGGCATAACGGATGGAGAACTATGACACAAACTATGACACAAACGATGTCAAAGTCACAAACTTTTTAATGTTTTTATGATATTCACACGTTTTCCGAGTTTTGTCATATTTATAGAAATACATTCTTTCTTTCTTTCTTTCTTTTCGACAGTCCGAGTCCACAGTGTACAGTAGAGTCAAGAGTGTTGAGTGTGGAGTCAAGAGAGTTCGAAAATCCAATTCGAAAATCCCAAATTTTGAAAACGAAACGTCATCGTCATGCTCATCCGATGGTCACAGAGACAGTGAGTCGCCAGCGCCATGGCGCTGGCGCCATGCGCGCAGGCCTACTGTAGTGGAGATCTTTAGATCGACTGGCCTAGTATGCAGTCGAGTCTCGAGTGTCATGTCACTGGCGCTGGCGCTGGCGCAACACGTAACAACCGAACGATTCCTTTCGTTTGCTCCACCTTACACCAGTCGAGTGCTCCACCTCCTCAAGTGCAAGATAGTCATACATAGTGTGATGCAGTATCATATCAATTATTTGGGGGAGCTGTGCGCGCGCATGCTTCTGCATCTGGATACTTCGTTGAACAAGATAAAAAGAAAACTTCGATGACTCTCTAACTTGTTGCTTCTGCAATTTTATGGGCACGACTGGGTAGCACCCTTGCGAATGCCAAACTAAGCCCAGAGGCTGGGCTGTGCGAGTCCAGATATGCTTGAAATCGTCTTCTCTTCGAAAACAGGTGCAACGTCCAAGTCACTCCAGCGGCGTAGCATGCTATAATGGAAGCGGGAGTATCATCGGCGCTGCGCGAGATAGCCCTCGAAGGTCCAGAAGGGTGCACCCTGCTCGATCTTTGGGACCGGCTTGAGGACGATTTCCTCTCACAGGTGGCAACCGATAACGCGCTGCAAGAAAATATTTGTGCTCAACTGCTGCACCATATCGAGCTTGGGAGCTTACGGCTTATTACAGCAAACTCGCTTGAGGCCTCCGCAGGCCTTGCCGCTCCTTATAGGATATCTGACCTAACACGTGGCGCAGATACCATCCGTCTGATCGCTTCCGAAGCGCTGCGCGACTCTGCTTTAGGGCTAACCGTCGAGCGGTTTTCAACGTTGAGCCAGATTACCCCCTTGCAGAGGCAAGTTCTGGAACGCCTAGGCCGTGCCCGTCACAAAGGGGAGCTGCAGAACCAGCTAGCACACCACTTCAAAACTAGCGCCAATAGCTTTTTCAACATCGCTCGTCACTTGGAATCGCACGATCTCATCCTTCGCGAAAGCGTCGTCGCCCAAGAGCTTGCCAATCCAAAAAAAACCATCTCCACATACATATTGCGCTTGAAGACCCTCTGTCAGCGTGGTTGCCCTCCTGCACGGGGGGCAGCATCGCCCGCACCCAGTCTTAGCCACGGGGCTTCGGGAAACGCAAGCGCGCAAGCCGGAGCTCCATCTGCGTGTACGACATACGGGGACTACTTCATATCCGACGCTTTTGAGCGCTCACTTCAAGACCTGTGCTCGAAGCTGGCAGCTGTCCCGGAGGGAGTCATCTTGGAAGCAACCTTTCGTGAGCAAGAGGGTATGCGAGGCAACGAATTTCAAAAAACCTGGGACCGGCTTCGCCAGGCGATGCTTTCTAGAGGCCTCATCGAGCAGTTTGACGCGCCTGTAAAGAGTCGAACCAAGACGTGTCAAAAACCCCACTTTCGCTGGCTTAACTCGGGCGACCAAGCTAAGGCACCTAAAACCTCGGAGCCAGTGCCAAGCGTGGATTTCGGCCAGGAGGAGCTTCTGGAAGTGCCGCTGACGCAGCAGATGATGGATTTGATCTTTCGGTATGGTCCGGAAGGGGTTCTCTCCCCAACGATTTTCCGGCAGCTCGGGGTGAGCCAGGGTGGCAACTACAAGCGCGAGGTGGATCTCATGGCCACCTATGGACTCCTCCATGAGAAGCAGACTGTCGGCTCCTGTAACGGGTACCGTCTGACACATCCCGAAGCTCTTGCTCTGCCACCGGCACCTCCAGCGCTGGCTCTGGGCGGGGAAGGCCCCTCAAGCGCAGGACCACAGCCCGAATTCACCTCCGACGTGCCGCGAATGTTTCCTCAACCGTTGACGTTCAGCGACGCCTCTGGGCCCCAGGGTCCCTCGAATCACGCCGCCACGTCCTGCTCAGGGAATCCTGGTAATGAGGGCCAGACCTCCGCAGCGATGGCTGCGGTGGCTGCTGCACCGTTTGCAGTCGCAGCAGATATGCAAGAGCCACGGGTGCGCCCCTCCGACTCACGATGGCCGATGACCTTCGTGAAATCCCAATGCTCTCACTTCTTCAAATGGGGGAGGGGGGGAGGCGCTGAGGCCCTGGCTGGGAGAGGGGATTCAGCAGGCGGGAGTTGACCGTGGCTCGGCGAATGCCTTGTTGATCTCGGATCAGCCGTCGGGAAGCGGCCCGGGTGCAGAGGTCGTGGTCCACGCGCAGGCTGCAGGGCCGCCCGTGAGCGGGAGGACGAACGTTACAGGGGCTGCGTTGCCGGCGAAGCCGTCGGTTGGTGGGGTGGCTGCAAGCGAGGTGAGGGCTGCCACAGAGGCCGCCCTGCCGGCGGAGCTGTCGGCAGGATTACGCCGTGGTCACGACAGATATCCATGCACTCGGCGTACGAACTGGGTGGAGATGGCAGAGCTGCTGCAAGCGCGGCTTGACGCCGAGAAGTTTGTGCTGGTGTCGGAGCTTAACACGTGGCTGCCGAAGGTGAAGCCGGGTTCCCGGCACCGCATGGAGAAGAAGTCGGTGGTCAGAGTAACCCAGCTGCTTCTCGAGGCAGGGCAGGCTCATGACTACACAGTGCGGTTCCCGGCGTCGAACGACTGCTCCACCATGCGCTGTGTCAAAGTATTGGTTCATCACACGGTTTACCCCCCCTCGCCTGACCTCGTGTCCCGCATGGCAGACGCGTACAAAGCCTGGGAGTCGGACATCCGCACTACACTGCCTGCCACCGCCACGCAGCCTCCACCGGCTGCTTCGTGCACCACTACACTGCCTGCCACCGTTATGCAGCCTCCACCGGCTGCTTCGTGCACCACTTCTGTCTCTCCCACCAGCACAGTCGCCGCAGACAAGGGCCTGCCAGCGCCGCCCCCCCTCCCGGAGAGTCCCGCTACACCTCCAGCTCCAGCAGACGAACCACCACGCCTGCGGAGGTCAGGGCGAGTTAAGAGGCTGCGAACTGCAGCAGACCTGGACGAGCTCACAGCGCAGACACCTTCTGACCCACCCACTTCCGCAGCAGCAGTCGCAGCCAACGTGTATGTGCCTCCGGTCGGGCAGATCATGCGCAGCAAGATGATGCGGGCGCGACTGCTGCACAAATTCTTGTGGCAGCACGTCTTCCGCGACACCGTGCCGCCTCCTCCGCTTCCTGCATCCACGGCCAGCGGACCCCTGGAGATCGGCGCTAACCCTCTGAGCGCTCCGCCTGTGCACGAGACGATGCCGGGTGCTCCAGGTGGCTCGTCCTCACTGAATGCCCCCACAGCCCTCGGCGCTTCCCTCACACCCGACACCGCCACTACTATGTCACCCCAGACCGTGGCGGCTGAGAGCCAGGCTGCCGGCGAGGCGACTCCAGCCCCACATTACTCCCCGGCGCACCTCTGCGGAGGCCTGGATGGGGTCCCCGACGGTGTGTTCTCTCTGAGGGCGCTCCGCGTGGCGATGCCATTGACGCTCTTCTGCCAGACGCTCGGGGTGGTGCCCGACAAGGCGCCCGCGGGGACGCAGGAGCGCTGCGAGCGCGGGGAGCGCGTGCAGGACCTCCCCCTGGAGGAGCAGGTGCGGGTGTGGGGGCCGCGGGCACACCTGCAGCTCTCCAAGCTGATCAGCTTGCTAGCAAAGCTGAGGTTGGTGGCACCATTCATCAACATGCGCCACGCGGACCAGGCCTTCTATGTTGTCCACCGCTGCGCGTTCTTCGAGGAGCCGACTGCTGCTGACGCCGCGGACCCTTCACCCGCCCCCGCCCTCCCGAGGGACATCCCGCCAAACGCCCCGGTGCCAGCAGCGCTGGTCCGGCGTAGCTTTCGGCTGGAAAGGCTGGAGGATGTGGAGGTGTACTGGCTGCGGCTTGAGGCAGCTTTCTCTGGGAGGAAGGGCGACCCAGGGCGGGCGGAGGCATTCCCAGCGGATCGCATCCCGGAGCTGCTGGCTGTATCCGTATGGACACGCCCAAATAACACGCAGAACTGCAGTTCGGGGTCTCGAGCGACTAGCAGCGGGAACACAGGCAAGCGAGATGGCGCCAGCATGAAGGCAAGCGAGCGCACGTGCCCTGCAGGTGACTCGCGCGGGGGGACAGGTGGGGCGTTGGGGGAGACCGAGGCAAGTCGAGGGCGCAAGGTGCAGCGGGTTGAGGCTGGGGCAGACGACTCGGGGAGGGCAACAGTGACGGCGAAGAGGAAGCGGATTGGCAAGAGGGCGGCAGGGTCGACAAGGAGCAGGCGTACTGGCCGGAAGCGCGGCGAGGTGGCCCAACGGCTGGCCCCCCCTCCTGCCTTGGCGAGGAAGCATGCCCCACGGTGGACGGAGGAGGCTGATGCGCAGCTGATTCGCGCGTATGCAGAATGGCAGGCCGGGGCCTGGGGGGCTGAGCAGTGGTCCGGGCTGAAGGGCCTGACCGGGGCCCAGTGCAGGAACAGACTGAGCATTTTGGGACAGCGCACCGCGCGCCTGGCCCTCATGCAGCGTGTGTACAGCTCCGTGGAGGCTCTGCGGCGACAGGAGCGGGATACGTTCGCTGAGGCAGCCGCGCAGCAGTCCCCTGCAGTGCAGCCTTCACCCACAGCGCAGGACCCCCTTGCGGCGCACAACTTGGGCGCGGCCTCAGACGAGGAGAGAGCGTGCCGTGCCAGGCTGCAGCTCTCCGCGCCGGATGCAGGGTCTGCGGCGGCGGGCGCAGAGAACTTGGGAGAGGCGGTGGCACGGCACATGGAAGCGAAGGAAGCGAAATGTAGGGAGTTGGAGGCAGAGATCCGGGAGGCGCTGGCGGAACTCATGCTGCTGGTGCCGCGGCCGGCAGCGAGGCCCTCTGTGGAGCAGCCGCCGGAGAAGGGGCGCTTGGAGCCTCTCGACGCTGGCCAGAATAGCAATAATGAGGTGGATGCGCTGGTTGTGGCAAATGTGATGAACATCCTGCGGGTGGCGCTCATGGACGCGGCGCGCCAGGACCACCGGCTCTCGCCGGCGGCTGCCGCGGCGATCCGGCGCTTCTCCTCGGAGGAGATCTGTGTGGCGTTCAATCTGCTGCACAGCAAGGGGCTCGTGCAGCGCCGCAGCGGCCCGACGCAGCCGGGGCAGGGCTCCTTCTGCCTCTCCGCGGAGTACTTCGACACGTGCTCCTCCTTGGAGATCGGACGGAGCTTATGTAACCCCGAACCAGGCCTGGGCCATGACGTCCTGATGGAACTGCAGGCTGTCACCGCCGCTGCCATCGACAGATGCCCCACCACGGTGCCAGCGGACCCATCCTCAGCGCAGGTTGCAGTTATGCTGATGCTGCTGGCCACTGGCAGGGCGCACTTGTTACCCGAAGATGAGGTCATGTCCAACCAGACGGGTGGGGTGGGTGAACAAGGAGCTGACCCAGAGGCGCGGAGGTGCGACGTAGACACTTTGCTGCAGGGTGAAGATAAAAGCCTTGGGGTGGGCTTGGAGCTGGATGTACGGCTCGGCCTGTTGGATTGGCATGTGGGGGAGGTTCGGGAGAAGGAGGGCAAGGCTTGGGGAAGTGCGAGTGGGGCCGGAGAGGAGGATGGTGCAGATGGTGGGGACCCCGTGCAGGTCTCCGCTGTGACAAAGGTGGAGGTGCAGGCGAACAGCAATGCATCGGCGTGTTTGAAGTATTACAGCAGTCCGCATGCTGTAGGGGAAGCGATGGAGCCAGTGCTGCTTGAGCAAGCGATAGGGTTAATTCATGGGGGACGTCGCCACGGGTTCACGCTGGAGCAAGTTGCTGCGAAGCTGAGTGTGGAGGAGGAGGTTGCCGCGCAGCTTATGCAGGCTCTGTGCAGCTTCGGTGTGTGTCACCTGGTACATGCGTACTCGAGTGCGCGGTACATCAGCGCAGAGAGTTGTACGCGGTTTATCTTGCGAGGCCCCATGGAAGACCCCTCTGGGGAGAGGGGGTCAGGGGGGGACAGTGGAGAGGGTTTTAGTGAGGCCGTTGGTGGGGATGACAACGGTGCTGTGGATGATCATCGGCAGAGATGGGCAGTACACCACGGGCGGGGGCAGTGCGGGGCAGTGCAGCGTGGGACCGGGCAAATGGGGGCTTCAGAGGAAGAGACGGGTCCGCAGGATGTAACAGGTGAGGTGGGAATGGGGCAGTCCAAAGGTGAAAGCAGCCAGAGGGTGGTGCCATGTGCGATGGAGGTAGATTTGGGGAGTGACCGGGGGCAGATTCCGCCGGCAGAGCATGAGAGCCCTTCATGCAGCGGTCAGATCGAGCTCAACACGCTCAGTTGGGATGGTGAGGGCAGCTGTTCGATACGGCCTGCACATGCATCGATGGAGGATAACGACGCTTTTGTTGGGTGTGTACGGCCTTGGTTCAATTTGCAGGGTGACATCAATCTGCCATTTGCACAGGCGTTACAAAGGCGGTTGCTGGCAATTACAATGCAGTTTCCCGGCATATCTGAGGGAAGACTGTTAGGCCACATGAATGGTCTGGACGCCCCAGGCGCTCACGCGCTGTTAGAAGCTCTCGTTGCTGATGGCATGCTGGAAATGCGCACTTGCTATGACTCTAACCCAGTACCAAAACTTCTCCAACGAGGAGCACAAATTGGGCTGCACAACGAATGCCATGTGAAAACTGTGAGCAGACATTACTACGCAGATCCTCTAGCCGTGCAGTATTTATGATCTGTACATCATGAAATTATAATGTAGATATGTAGGAAATGATAATAAACTCTGTTCAGATATTACCATGCAGGTCTCGTAGCCATGCAATATCTGTGAACTGCAAGGAGGAAAATATGTTTCTGCCGATACCAAACAAATCGAACATGCACAGCCACCACTATGTAGATCGGCGTAGCTCCATTAGATGGTACAGCATGGATGTATTATGCATGTGCCTTCTTATGCTTCTCATTCCTTTATCCCTTTCTGTGTATGTGCCATTTTCATCTGTGCCGGAGCACCAACATGACTTCCGTCCTTAGGACCTAGCGTGGGCAGGTTTTCGCGGACCTGGCGTGTATATATACAGAACCGCCACAGTCTAGAACGCGAAAAACGACCAACAGCACCACATCGCCCATACCGGACGAAACCACCGTCAATCGGCGAAAGCCAGCGGAATATGTACCGCTTCACCCTGCCGTGAAAACTCATACATTGACAAAGGCTACGCAACCTTAATGGCCGAATCCACAATCACACTCAGAGCAAACCTCGATTTAAACTACCTTAATAACGACAGATCTCTCAACAAAATCTCCGAATTTCCAATTTCCAATCAGCCAGCGTCAACACCAAAATCGACGATAGACGACAAACCGTCGATCCCACACCCATACACGCACGCCATAAAGCCGCCTGACCGACGAGCATACATATTTTCATCACATACATACATATATATATATATATACCGAGCTTTAAGCGAGACAACCCGACCCGAATAAACTACAACACCATGTACACACGACCGTCTCGTTAAGCAGGTCATGTCGATGTGGCAATGACTCCCAAGCACTGCAAAACGCAAAAGAAAATACGCGAGTCTAATCGGCACGTGTGGGACGCTGACGGTTGTACGGAACTCTGGCCGAACCCGGCTCGTGACAAAAGATAAATCTAGTTGATCGATGACATGCATGGAGGTGGAACCGAAGATTGTGCCCGGAGCACAGCTAGAAGAAGCATTAGGGTTATGGTTTAGGGAATTGCATGTATTTATACTCCTAAACCCTACCCCAAACGAGTATGGAAAATATGACGAGATTTGTCAGCATCACGAGTTCGCAGAACCAGTGATTATTTGCGGTCAGATATTTACAGTCGAAAGATATGGGCTTCGACCGACCGAGTCGATCGATAATTATGACTATCGATAGTTATGACAGTCGACAATGATGACCAATGATACTTATGACAGTCGACAATGATGACCAGCGGCAATGATGACGTCAGCCCCGGGTGACGACTGTGGACTATTCCAATAGTATCGATGTACTCATGTCATCAACGATCTGATTGGAGGACAGTTTAGATTCGTCATTTGGAATTCGGGTGACAACCTGTGTTGATAATGTAACTGTGGCTGGCTGACGTCAGCACCGTAGGATTTATAAAATCTAGGATCTAACAGCGGTGCTCATCAATAGGATCAATTATAGAACTTGCCCGATGGCATCCTGACATTGCACCCCTGTGCTACAAGTGCTTTTCTTGCAGGAACTTTTCATTATTGTTCTTCCACTTCTCTTTAACTCCACCTACCTACTAGCCTATTTTACCCTAGTATAAATTCGTTTCAACCTTAAACTCTAAACCGACTTCGGCATATTATTATCCAACCTTCAACACATACGAAATGGCTTCCATTGCGCCATTTGGTCCAAAGATGCTGGTACGAACGTGATTGTACTAGGGTAGATACGCGAGTCAGTACGAGTGACAGACGTGTCAGTATGCTGAGTGACAGGAGCGATGACAGTCACTGTTATGACCTGATAGGCATGGCATGAGTGAGTGACAGAATTCAGAGCCTTAGTATGACACTGTGATATCTGCACCCACAGCAGAATAGGCTCCAGAGAAATGGTGGGAGAAACATCCAGAACTCGAAGAGTCAAACATACTCGGAAGGAAACTTATCACAACCCAGAACACAGGCCAAGGGAGGTCCATAGGGGACCCCGAGGGACCCGCAACCTCTGTCACTCCCAAGCCAAAACGCACAATGCACAACACGACTTCTGGCGTGGGAATCGTTACCACTCGCGCGGGCCCGTGATCTGCCACCCGCGACCCCTGCACAGTCAGCTTTCACGCTTCAAATATAACCCGCTCCAGGCTCGGCACTTGCGTCACGCAGACCCGCAGATGCCACGCCTAGCCCGGCACCCTCACTCCATATGCCACAGCCCCCTGCCCTCCCTCCATTTCGGCACGTCAGTATAATTCACACGCACAACGCTTCCCCAGTCAGCAACCCCAGTCAGCTTTCACCCTTCGAATATAATCCCCGTGCAAAGCCGGCACATGCGTCGCACGGTCCCGCAGGTGCCGTGCTCAGCCAGGCAATCCATCCCCACGTACTACCAGGCTGCGGGTTGGCTTAGCCATGCGACAGAATGATTTACGCTCAGCACGCTGACCGCATGAACAAGTCATACGCGGTATTTCACTCTCAGCCCCACCAGGCCAGGCATGTGACCTCGGACGCGGGTACGACACATTGCGACACCCCGCAGCGTCGGTTATGAGGTAACAGCCGGCGGTCTATCAGCAGCGGCGCAGGCCTACCAGTATACTGTCACAAACCGCGGCATATCGTGGGCCGATAGCCGGGTTGTGACACTCGGAGCAGTAGTTCTAGTGACGAACACGCGACAGCAGTGCTGGAGGTCACGACCGTGACGCTACAGCTGGTGACCGAGTACGGAAGTTGGAACTGTGACACTTCTGTTGGTGGTCGCGTACGGTTAGGTGTGATACCGACTGCTGAGTCAAGTTACCATTTCAAGGTATGGTTTACTGGAGGTCAACATTAGCATAAACAATTTCAAATATGTTTATTTGATAAATAGGTTGGCTGAACCTATCTAAACATATTATGCACTTCGGGGAGTCAAGTGGTTAAGGCATGAAGAAGTTATGGTCGATACCGTTCCGCCATCTCCCATACTTAACCATACTTAAGCACCAACTAAAAACACATATATCTCGAGATCTAGATCTGCAATTTTTTATGCTAATGTTGACCTCCAGTAAACCATACCTTGATTTGCATATAGGGCGGCGTTGAGTCACAATAGAGCAGACGCTCATTTTTGTTTTGCCTTCGTAGAGGTACAGGAACTTTTTACCTCACTCAGACCGCGAAAACAGCAGCGTTAATTTTGGTGGATTCCCTACCATTTTAGAAAACGTTAGTATGTGCACTAACGGTGTGTTATCGTGCCTTAACGGCATACTAACGCCGCGTACTTTTAGAAAGCGTACTAACAGCATACTAACGCGATGCGTGAGTACACAATGTGAGTTAGTATGATAGAATGTGGGAGTTGGTGGACTCGTGGTGGGGTGCATAGTGGGTCATGGATGGGGTCCAGATTCACTTCAATGATGTTCTAAGGTGATTGGATGGTGAAATGGGCACTGGTTAAGGAAGTATGACCCGATTTGAAGAAGCTTATATTGGGGCTAAATTGCTTTGGGAATGTGCTACGTTAGCATGTCGTTAGCACGTTGTTAGTACACTATGACAATTACACGTTAGTATGTTAACGGCATACTAACTCCCAGTCTCCTTAAGTGTGGGAGTTGGTGGACTCGTGGTGTGGTGCGTAGTGGGTCATGGATGGGGTCCAAATGCACTTCAAAGATGTTCGAAGGTGATTGAATGGCGAACTGGGCACTGGTTAAGGAACCAAGTATGACGCTGTTTGAAGAAGCTGATATTGGGGCTAAATTGCTTTGGGAATGTGCTGCGTTAGCATGTCGTTAGTATGCTCGTTAGTACACTATGACAATTACACGTTAATATGTTAACGGCATACTAACTCCCAGTCTCCTTAAGTGTGGGAGTGGGTGGACTCGTGGCGTGGTGCGCAGTGGATCATGGATGGGGTCCAAATGCACTTCAATGATGTTCTAAGGTGATTGGATGGCGAACTGGACATTAGTTAAGGGGGTATGCCGCTGTTTAAAGAAGCTGATATTGGGGCTAAATTGCTTTGGGAATGTGCTACGTTAGCATGTCGTTAGTATGCTCGTTAGTACACTATAATAATCACACGTTAATGTGTTAACCATATATTAATCAACATGTTAAACGTGTACTACAGCGGTATATGCGCGTAAAGTACGCAACCACTGCACATGCTGTGTGTTCCACGAAATCACACAACGCAATATGCCGAGGGACCGTCCACGGCCTAGAATCCCGTCGATCGAAACATCAGTTCAGTCCTCGTTGTCATCCTAGTTGTCGTCAGAGTCAAGTGATGGCTTTAGGCATTCAAAAAAGTCAGCCGTGGTATCTATTCTGCGAAAGGCGGGTTAACCCGCCGTAACGCGTTGTTACGGCGGGTTACCAATACCTAGGCATTTCTACGATATCGCGCGCGCAATTGACTCCGGGCAAAAAGTAGGAACAACGAACAGGCGTTTATCAACCCACAAAATTACCCAAAAAAAGTTGGCAGAACTCCAGACACTTTGGTCTGAGGATTGGTAATCGACTTCGGGCAAAAAGTAGGAACAACAGGCGTTTATCAACCTTCAAAATTACCCCCAAAAAGTTGGCAGAACGCCAGACATTTTGGGCTGAGGATTGGTCTATACCGATAGGGAAGTGCTCTAGATCGAAACTTAAGGTCACAAAACATAAAACTTCCTTCAAATATTGTCACTTAGTGCCTTGGGACCACCACGTAGCCTACGCGGAGCAACAATAAACGAAGTTAGGGATTAACCCGCCGTAATTTTCGGGCCAACCCGCCCTAACTTTGAACGCCATTTCAGCCCGGTATACCCATCCAAGTAGCAGAAATTAAAGTTTCCACACACAAAACTAACTACAATCAACATTGCCAAGCATGGGTTTTATGCGATATCTCGAATTATTATGGATATTAGAGTGCTCGAATATCGCTCTTAGGTATTGTTAACCCGCCCAAAAATTAGTAGAATAGACAGTGGGGTCAAGAATGACCGCGGTCTCCATGCACGGATGTGGTATAACGACGACCTGCTGTTCAACTTTGTTGGCTAAGATGAAAGGCTCGGTTTCTTTCTCGAAAGCCGCTGGGTCACGGTGCGGGTTGAAGGTGTACACCGTCTTAGTCACATCGTCCGGCCCGAGAATCGAGTTCCTCTGACGGTAGGCCTTGATTTGTTGTTCGGTTGGCTTTGCCAGCCAGTTGACTCTCAATAAGATGTACAGCCGTCCCGCGATCTCCACCCGCAGAATGTTTGTAATGCGGCCGTGCCTGCATACCGCCACCATGTTTGATACGCAATTAGTTGGGACATAGTGCATTAAGTACAGAACTTTATGCGCTATCCGCAGACTAACTATCTTTATTCGGTAAGCACTCACATACCCGGTGGCTTCGTCACACCATTTTTGTTTCAGGATCACCTTTCCACCTTCACCCACACATTCGTTCACGAAGAAAGCCCGAAAGTAGCTGTATATGTTGATATTATCGCGATCACTCCCAGCCAGCAGCATGTTACATGCCTGTAGATAGGTCGAACGTGGTACATTAAGTGGTATGGTTTATGCACTAACCGCATACTATTCCGATTTGGGAGGACGCACCTGTCAACTTCCTTGATTTTAGGCAAACCCTTCTTGTTCAGGATCACCCTTCTATCTTTATCCAACTGCATGTCCGGAAATAACTATGTAAGGTGCTCTTGTTGCGATCACTCCCAGCAGTGCGATAAAAGCCATCACCGATGGTCATCACGTAGGAAAAGCTTCGGCAAACCGGGTTCGGCCCGACCATGAGCAACGACTCGTACTCCGTGAACTTTCGACCCAGCCATACTGTGGGATCTATGTACGCTCCAAAAATTGGCTCGTCAATGTGTTCGGGTTTTCCTAAAGCCTGCGCGTATTTACCTCGGCGTGTCTTGGGAATACTTCGAACCTTGCGGTTCCAGCTGTGCATCCACAAGAAATAACGTTGTTAGTGCTCTAAAGGGTACCCTAAGATACCCTTTATGCATTTTGTGTACCTTAACGGTATACTAAATCAATAAGCACGTACTGTGTGGGCGTGTCTACTCCACGCACCTGCGCGCCTCATTCACATATCTTTCCCATTTCTCCCTGAGCACCGCATAAGCAGGAATTGCAGTCTGCATCCAAACCCTCAAGTCCTTGATGTCATCGTCTTTTAGGACAACACGTTTTCCCTCGGACGAAACATCGACGCGAATACCCGGACGACGCCCCATCGTAATCGGAGCCACCGGCCGCGGAGTGTTGCCCGCCCGCTTCAAGTGGAGCATCAGCCCGCGCACAACACGCAAAACCTTTGACCGCTTCACGTTGAACATGATGTTTTGCACGGGGAAGGCGTTGTTCTTCGCGATCCTTTTGAGGAAACCATTAAAGGACTCGAAGGCGTACATCCATACCTCCCGCATTGGGCCATACCTTTGAAGTTGCTCGACCATGTGAGAAAACATGTGAGTGCTGATCACAGACCACGCATACGCCGCACCGCTGGACTCCAAGTCTTGAAAAAACAGCCTAATTTCGTTTGCCAGCAGCTCCATGTCCTGCTACAAACACAAATCGGTTCTTTAGTACGTACTTAAGTTGTCAATTGTGTGCTAAACATACACTAAACTCATGTTATTGTTTACCTCAGGTTTCACTTGTTCGGTCGTGAGCTCGCGCACGATCAAGGTCATCCTGCCCACCAGCTTTGCCAAATCATTTCTTGGATGTACATCATCCCGTGGCCAAGCGCTGAGTGTCGACATTGTTGAGTTTTGTATAACTACGTACTAACCACCCGTTAATACACGGAGTTAGTGTGTTATTAGTATGCCGTTAATGTGTAAGGTTTAGGTACACTAAGCATGCACTACTTATACACTAACTACGGACTAACTGCCTGTTAATATTCTCTGTTAGTGCGCCGTTAGGGTTCCGTTATTGTTCCGTTAGTATGCACACTTAGGGTACAGTTAATGTCCTAAACGCAAGTGATCATACTGAGTTAGTTTGCCGTTAAGGTGTCGTTAAGGTATTTTGCACAGGATGCATGCACTAACGGCACACTTACGTCACACTAACTGCCTGTTAATGCTCACAGTTAGTATGTCGTTAATGTGACGTTAAGGTATGTTGCACAGAATGCATGCCCTAACGGTACACTAAAGTGGCGGTTAGTGTGCCGTTAGAGTACGCACATCCACACTAACGCGCCGTACTCTTATATAGTTAGTGGGCCTTTAGCGTACCGTTAGTGCGCGTACTAACATTTTCTAAAATGGTAGGGATTGGTATTTTTCATATTGATTACTTGTGAATTTCAGGTGTCTTGCTTACGCACACCAACTTTGTAAAAACAGCAGAACTACTAGTTGTAGGTTTTTTTTTAACAATAATGAGCACCTCTGACAAAGGCAGCATGTCAGTGGGAAGGTGCGCCGAAACCTGGCATTGTTGAGCGAATTCCCGGAAGAGTGAAGCCTGTAGCGGTATACTCCGCACTGGTAAGCTCGGAAAGAAGGAGCGAGTAGTACCAGTGCAGCAGCAGACCAGCAGTTGTCAGCCAGTGTACTGAAGCATGGGCACATGTGGAGCGAGGAAGTACTTAATATGCACATTTCTGAGAAGCTGGAGTACTGGTGAAAACCAGGAGCGGAAATCCGCACTGGGGAGACCAGACTTAGCGACTCTTTGCACGGATTACTGATACACCAC
This sequence comes from Cymbomonas tetramitiformis, assembly GCA_001247695.2. Taxonomy (NCBI): domain Eukaryota; kingdom Viridiplantae; phylum Chlorophyta; class Pyramimonadophyceae; order Pyramimonadales; family Pyramimonadaceae; genus Cymbomonas; species Cymbomonas tetramitiformis. The sequence continues at coordinate 32,120 of LGRX02017428.1, forward strand.
GGTGAGCGGAACAGGGGTCTGTACTGGTAATTTGAGACCAAGCAGACCAGCAACTTAATTAGCAACGGGTTCATCAGCAGAATCTCCGAGAAGCTTGAGAGGGAACAGCGGAGGGCAAATCGTGCGAGAGTGAGTCAGCACTTTCCAGCACTGGCGGGAGATCCCGAAGAACCAGCTGGCAACCCAGTGCCTGAACCAGCGGTTCAGACTTCTGCTATTGTATTTGTGGAAGAAGAGGATATGGATGACACTGTGGTGAAGTCCGCGAATCTCTTCGAGAAAGCCACGGCGAGATACACGGGCACCAAAGAAGAAGACATGACGAAGTTCATCAAGGACTTCGCCAATCTGGTGGAAGAAGCCCGGAGGCGACATGAGGCTGGGATTCGACAGAAACTCGGGTCACTGGCCGGCACTCATATGACTGAAGAACAGAAAACGAAGCTGAGGAAAACTCAACCTGACTAGCAGACATATGATTATTTCTTTGCTAGCTGGTGAGAGCAACCAGATAGTTGCCTCACCAGCCTACAGTTGGTGGTGCGAGAGTTATTATGCTGAAGGGGGACTGGTAGCCTCCAAGATGTATAGAGTCCTCAAAGTAATAAGACACCAGAGAGCATGTGCCTTTGCATGGGGCCATTCCATGTGGGAAGCCACCGTTCCATGAGCTGGAACAAGGGGCTACGTGGTACGTTGCGAGACCACGCTTGGATGCTGACCCTGAAGGGGAAGTATCACTGGATTACCAGACCGAAGGCACCATCCTTCAGCAGAGGGCTGCAGGGCTCATCGGGAGGGACGGCACTGCGTGGGGACACTCAGTGTTACTGGGCCTTAAGGGCATTCGTAGCTGAGCTAAACATGAAGTTCATGTTAAAGGGTGCGCAGGAGAAGAGAGATCTCCTGGCTAGCAAAGCCCAGGAAGCAGGACAAGATGGTCCGACTTATGTGAAGATGTGCCAACGCAGGGAAATGCTTATGCACTCTGGCAAGCAGGTCAGTGACGAGGCCCTGCACCAATTCATCGAGGAGTGTGTGAACAACTTCCGCATCAATTCAAGGTGTACCGCGTCAGGGTGTCCGAGCAGATGCGTGTCCAGTACCCTCCCCCTGGTAGGGTCACTTGGAAGGACTTCGAGAAGATCGTGGAGGTCCATGATAAGCTGAAGAACGACGCTGAAGCCTGAATCTTGACCTTCATTTAGGAGGTCACTCGCCGCAGTGGGGCTTAGTATATATGCGTGCTGGGAAGCACGAGCACACGGGGTGGATCTGAAGGCGCTCCAGTGTGCCAGGGGGCATGACAGACTGGCAATTAACCCCAGGAGGGGGGATGTGACAGGAGACCAAGCGAGAAACACCACTATGCACCGCTTAGGGTTGCCGAGAATGGTCGGAGCAGCGATGTGGAGTTACGAGCCTCCGTTCACTCCAGAACCTCTGACAGCAATGTATGGCGATCCTGAAGTACAGTTTCAAGGATCTTGGCAGTGCATAATTGTCAAGCCCGATAGAAGACTAGTTCGCTGGGAGCGTATGAGAGATGCTGGATGGTTCCTCGATGACGCCACGAAGGGGAAATAGTTCGTCGCGCCCTTCGACTATTCTGGTTATGACAATCTGGATTATCGTGGAATTCCCTTCTATGGACGCAAGTATGGTTGCGTGTCCCCTGGAAAAAGGCGGGCAGCAGGTCACAGTAATAATGGCGATCCGCATGGTCGCGACAACCGTGGAGATCGTAAGAAGAGTGCTTAGGCTGGAACCACCTCTTCCCGGGAGCTCACTGAATTCAGTGATAACGATGCTACTGATGGGTATACTGACGTGGATGACGAAGAGCCCTTCGATCTCAAGTCTGCAATTGCCGTTACTAATCGAAATCGTGAGGAGATGAAGGAGAAAGGGATGCACGTCGTATATCACCAGAAGACATTTATATGGGTGCACATTTCGTATAAGTCTCCGCTCATCCAGCAGTTTTCCGTACAGCAGGCTTCTGGATTGGCATCAAATCAGCTCTAAATGCCGGACGCTTAGTGGGGAAGGAGGATATCTTTGTGAAGAAAGCCGTTAAGAAGTACATTGACTTCTGTCGTTGGTAAGATATATCCGAGGAGCGAATGGCGGACACTTCCGAAGCAGGAGAGGGTGAAAATTCCCAAGGGGACGATGACGAAGGTGGAGATGAAGAAGAAGCGGAAGGTGGGGATGATGAAGAGGATCAGGCCTACGAACGTATGAATGATGGTTTCAACATCACGAATGAAGAAGATGGAGAGCGAGAGTAGGCTGGTCTCGAGAGGGAGAAGAAGCGAAAGCCTGTTGAGGAGTTTGACGAGATGATCGAAGAAAAAACTCTCAAAGAAGGCCAAGAGAGAACCAGATTTCCTCGCTGAAAAGTAAGTTTCCTAACCAAACTTATTGAAGTACCTGTCACGCTGAAAGTCTGGTTGAAATAGTCCTCGTGTCACAGAGAGAAGTTTGATGCGTTGGGAGCTGAACTTGAAGAGGAAGAAAGCAACGATAAGAAGGCAGTGGAGAAGCTTGCTAAGAAGAGGGAGGAGCAGCTGAAGGAGCTGGAGGTGGAGAAAGAGGCAAAGAAGAAGGACAAAAAAGCGAGGCAGCGGGTACGCATGAATGTTGTGGAAGAAGAGGAACCAGCCGAGCCGTTAGATTTTCGCAACGGCAAAATATCAAGAATTGCTGCAACCCCATGGTGGAGTGTTCCGGAATGGCATGGAGATTGAATGGGGGTCGTCTGTGGAACTGATGTCCTTCATTTCGGAACGATGCTCGTCCCTCGAATACGAGCAGAACTATTTTGTGTACGTCCTACTCCAATCGACAGCTGACATCGTGAAGGACTATGCTGGCGTAAGGAAGAAATATGCCAAGGGTAAAGTGGGGGACGCTGACAAGAGAGTGTATTTCTATTTGAGAAAGCACAAGCTGGCGGGCGCGGTGCAAGATCCCATTGTACTTACGTCGAATAAAATAATGATTGGTGGAGGTAAGTTACATGACATGCAATCTCCCGGTTTCATGTTGCACTCACCAACTTCATGCCCGGTTTAATATGTGAATCTGGACTGAATCAGGTGTCCCCATGCTGACGTTGATCCTTGGAACGTACGAAGATGTTGGTGCCACATTGCACCCGCCATTCTGAAGGGCGTTGGAGTGGCCGCCATCATCACGGATGTGCCATAGGGAGATGAAAAGGACACGTTGTACAGCACCAAGGTGGATTGGGGAGCGGCCATGCGCGCGATGAGTGTGGTGTTTGATGCGAACGAATAAGGAACTGGAGGAGGAGAATACGATATGGGATCTGGGAAAGGTGGATGGAGACACCATCATGTTTGCGATGGGTGGCATCGCTGCATTGAATGCAATCAACCAGCAAGCTCTGAAAACGAAGTTGAAGGTAAAACAGTTAGCTCTTGTTTTGCTCTATTTGAATGTGAATCGATTGGTTTAGCTGAAAGTAAAATCATGTTTGTGACGTGTGGTGTAGGTATATAAGTACATGCCTGGATTTGTGAAGCTGGATGGGAACCGCCTCACGAAGATGAGAGGCAATACGCCGATTGCCTCAGGACATCTTTACACCACGCTGTCCCGCTATTTGAACAAGCCTACACTGGACTACAAGTAGCAAGTGGAGTGTCAGGAGGAGGATGAAGCGGGTGCCATCACTCGTCTCAGTAACTTCTACTGTGGCAAAGTGCTTGGCCCGATTTCCATTAACGAATATGTTATGTGCGAGAAGCAGATGGAGGCAAACCTGACCGCGCGGTTTGAGGCGGGCGAGTTGAACATGGCGCTCCACAAAGCACTCAAGCACCATCCATGCTCCATCCCTCTGGGTCGAGTTCCTGAGGTACCTGAGAGCCTTTTCAGGCCCTTCACTCCCAGAAAGTGTTCAAGCATTGCTGCTACACTACGGGGTGCGTGGCACTGGACAAGATCTGCGACGCCAACAAGGACACGCTGGTAGTGGGACAGAAGTCGGTTTCCTTGTGCGAGTACCTGGTGAAACGGTACACATACAAGTGACCTGGGACAGGTGGCGATGGATCCCTTCATGGGTTCTGGGAGTTGCGGCGATACGGAAGGGGCGGTGCCAGTTTTGAGCAGAAGCAAACCAACTTATTTGCAGCACTGTTCCACCTCTCCCATGCGCTGCAGTCGTACTTGGATGGCACGAACGTGGAGGAATGCCCTCCTCCCTAGGCCCCCTTGGGGTAACCAGGGAACATATCAACCCCCTATGGCCGGTCTGTGGCCGTACGATGAGGGTTGTGGCCGAGGTTTGGCCGAGTGTGCTTTTGCTTGTTGGCCGAAACGAATTATGTAAAATTTTGAAAATTAACCCGAAAATTTGCGGTTTTTTATGATATTGTCATACTTATAATTGAAATTTTGCGCCTGCCGCGGGCAATTTTAGATTTTGACCAGGGATGGCCGAAACTTGCCCGATGGAAATTTTGAGTGTTGGCCGTACGACATAAAAGTTGGATATGTTCCCTGGGGTTAACTGGCAAGGTAGATGCGGATGTTACGTTTAGTACGCACGGATGGCTCACAGGTTAGGTTTGTGGTTAAGGTGGGAGCGTGTAAGCGGGAAGGTCCCAAAGAATGAAGAGCTAGTGTTCTAGTTTTTGCCGCGGCATTAGTAGTTGCTTCCATGAAATGTGCCAGCCGAGTGTGTTGGAACAATGAACATAATGTGATGTATTCTGTAATTGTACTAGTCACCGACCGCCCTGTATCAAGAGTCTCGGTGCAGGCCTCGGGAAGAATGAACAAATATGGTAACTAAAAAACAATATAATTTTTAATTGCTTCACGCATCATCCTGAAACGCATGAAACGGATTCTCCACTTCGGGAGGTGGTGATTCGTCATGCTCATGAGTCACTGTCTTCAGGTCATACTGGAAGAGACAAAACTCTGGAAAGAGTGCTGCGACGCTTTTGGTGGCGTGGTGCTGCGGACGACGTGGGCACCTGGGTTGCATCCTGCGCGGTGTGCCAGTCGGTGAGGCCGCGGGGAACTTACCCAGATGGATTGCTAAATCCTCACAGCATCCCGAATAGACCGTGGCAGGATGTCGCAGTGGACTTCGTCACCGGCTTACCAGTATCGGAGAGAGGCAATGACGCCTTCGTGGCCTTCACGTGCAAGCTGACGAAGATGGTCCATGCCATACCGATGAACTTCGGTGACAGCTCTGCGGCCGTGGTGGCCAGAATCTACTTCGATTCGGTATGGCGCTTGCATGGTGCACCTATGAAGATTGTTTCTGACCGCGACCTGCGGTTTCAGGATGCCTTCTGGCAGGAGCTTATGAGACTGATGGGCGTGAAAGTAGCTCGCACCACTCCGTACAACCCTCGGTCTGACGGGCAGGCGGAGCACAGCAATCGGGTCATTGAGGACATGCTCAGGTCCTTCGTGGATGCTAATGTGGAAGACTGGGATTTGTTTACCACTAACGTGGAGTTCGCAATCAATGACTCCAGAAGTGAATCCACTGGCTTCACGCCATTTGAGCTGGTGTTTGGATTCTCGCCGCTATCTCAGTTGGACCTCTTCCTGGAGGCCGCGCAGTCCACCGCTGGACGACGAACTGGGGGAGTAGGTACCGCCCACGAAGTGGCCGCGAAGTTTTCGTCGCAACTGCGGGACGCCAGACAGCGGTTGGAGCTGGCTCAACAACGACAGCGCGAGCAGTTTGATCGCATGCACGGACAGCGGGAGTATGCTGTCGGGGATCTGGTCTGGATAGAGGCGAAGCATCTTACCGAGAAAGTAATGGATCGCTCCATCTGCAGGAAGTTGACTAAACGCTGGCATGGACCAGTCCCCGTAACCGAGCGCTTCTTCAGCGATATGCAAATGACCATGCCGGAGGCCGACAGAGGAGCCCCAGTAGCCTACCGCTTACGCCTCCCCCCTCACTGGCGGATACACGACGTGTTCGCTCAACATCGCCTCAAGCCATACACCAGCGGTCAGGACGCCTTCGCCGCGCGCGACCACTTGGCAGTGCCTGAAGAGGTGGTAGTGGACGGTCAGAAAGAGGCACATGTCGAACGCATCCTCGCACGTCGAGTGCGGTCTGTACGAGGGAAAGAGGTGGAGGAGTGGAAAGTTCGCTGGACTGGCTACTCCAAGGCCCACGACCAATGGAGGACCCGTGACAAACTCGAACGCGGAGGCCCACTTCAACAGCTTCGTGAATTCGAGCAAGCGAGACTGCGCATGGAAGCACAAGTTCGCGACGAAGCCACACGGCGACGTGAGCAACGTGGCCGTCATTCTGCTCAAGCTGGAGTGACGCTTGCTCACCTCATCACCAACCCCTGCGATGAACTGGACCAGCTCGAACAGATGGAACATGATACCCCTCTGCCGTGGGAGCGTCAAGAACTTGCAGAAGATGGATCGTTAGCACTGGTGACAGAGCTAATGGCGATTCAGACAGAGGCAACCCGTGTGCCCAGGATCCTTGTACTTTTCAGCGGTACTGGCTCGGTAGAGAGAGAGTTCCTAAATTGCTTCCCCACCGCTTCAGTGGTGACCCTCGACTCCGAGCACATCTGGCATCCCACTCATGTGCAGGACATCTTACAGTGGGACTACAAGGAATACCCGCCTGGATTCTTCGATGTCGTTTGGGCGAGCCCCCCCTGCAGGCAGTACAGTCAGGCGCGCACCACTGGAGGACCTCCTGACCTTCCTCAGGCTGACAAAATCGTGCGGCGAACATTACAGATCATCGACTACCTGGAGCCGAAGCACTGGTTCATGGAAAACCCCAGAGGTCGCTTCCCCAACGCGCTGCGGCTTCGCCCCATGATGCGCCAGCTTCCCCCCCCCGCTGGTGTGCACCTACTGCATGTACGGTATGCAGTACATGAAGCCCACTTGCATATGGACGAACTCAGCACCACCCACGCCCTTGCTACGCTGCACTGCTTCGACACCATGTGCGTGCAGATGGGCGACCGGCAGCCATCCGAAAACTGCACAGCTGGGACCCCATCCGCAGCAAACTGGAGCGGATCAATCCGCGAGTGTATACCCTGTACCAGCGCCCCTGCTGCGACAACTTTTCCGACATCTACGCCTCCGCAAGACTGAAGGCCCGCTTTAGATTCCAAGTGGCACCCTCCTTTATGAAAGTGGTGCCCTGGTAGCGGTAGGCAATTTGTGCTCGAAGAGGAACCAGAGAACCTAAGAACTGGAGCCAAGAAGGAACCAGAAAACCTAAGAACTGGAACTTAGATGGGTACCTTAGCGGAGTGATCCCAGGAGGTAGACCACTCCTAAGGGGGGGAGAGTTGTGCCCGGAGGCACAGCGTGAGCCGATATGTCTATGCGTCTGTGTGTGTCATCGGGAGTAATCTGGGATTGACACGATGACAGTGAAATTGGGCTTGAAATCACGATGAGAATGAGTACCAGATGTCCGGGGTATGACAGTATGACACTATGACACTATGACACTATGTAGTATGACAGTACTGTGGGGTGGTCATCGTGGCACTTAGTCAGACCCTTGGGGAATGGCCGGATTCGCATCGGGATCAGAAAGACAATGAAATCGAGTATCAGATGTCGGGGGTATGACAGTATGACACTATGACAGTATGACAATACTGTAGTATGACAGTACTGTATGACAGTCATCGTGTCAGTCCGTCGACGTGACATCTGAATCGAGAATGACGAATCGGAATTAGAAATGAGATCGGATCAGGAATCGAACGTTGGGCCGTGGTGTGACATCGGGTGCCGGGTGGTTGACCCTGCTGCCCGAGTTACGAGTGAATAAGTAGAGCACTTGAGAAGTGTTTAGCCTTCAGAACTCGGAACCGAACTATCGTTTGCACCTCAATCTGGCCCTGATCCAGTATATTATAAAAACCGAATTGTGTACCTTTGCACGTTTCAACCAAAAACATCATTCCGAGTATCCGTCGTAGTGCCCCTGGCACACATGAAGTTGTTCAATTCCATCATTGCAAACAGAATAAAGAAGGCCTTATCCAAACATCCGGTCCTTTTCCCAATTCAAGATGCCTTTCTACCCAATAAAATCATTGAAGACTCGTTGCAAGTCCTAAATGAAGTTATCTCCGATGCTAACAGAATTGACAAAGAACTGCATGTTGTCTACCTGGACCTTAAACAAGCCTTTGACCGAGCAGAATTTTGGATGAGCAAGCTAGCACTGGAGAAAATAGGATTGCCCGAAAACATCATTCCAATTATTTCAGACATCACATCCGAAGCATCCCGATCAGTCCTCACATCTGAAGGCATGACAGATGAATGGATGCTTGAATGCGGGGTACCCCAAGGAGAAGTCCTTAGCCCCCCTCAGGTTTGTGGCAATTATGGACATATTAGCCATCTGGCTGGCCGAAAGGGCAAACGGGAAGAACCCCATGAAACAGACTTACGGGTATGCCTTAGAAAAACTGAGAGATGCTACCAGAAACCCGGGAGCAAAATCACCTCAGAAGAACAGGAAATGGCTGAACATGAATTCACCGCCCAACATCTTTGCCAGATTTTTCTGTGATGATATCATTTTGATAGGTAAATCGAGAGAGGAAGTACAGGACATGCTCGCACGGGGTGATCAATGAGTTCATGCGGTTCATAGGGATTCCCATTAATGCCAAAAAATCGAAATACTCCCACAGGAAACCCATAAAACAGAGGGGAAAAGCATATGAAAGGCATACCGAGTTGGAAAAGAAACTAATGTCCGGAGGTATGCTGAAAATCGAAGAGGGAGAGGAAGGGCCCAACATATGGTCCGAATGGCTTCCACCCAAGACCCCTGCCTATCTCGAATATAGCAACAGAACCGAAGCAAACCGATATCTAGGGGTCTGGTTTGCGCTGGATGGCGGATGGGAACACCAAAAGCAGATACGTATGGACAAACTCACCCAAAGCTTGCTGTCAGTCCAAACACAAACACTAAACCTGAACCAGCTTCGCTACATAATCAATGCGGTTGTTGTACCGAGAATGGCATATCCTTTGAAAGTTACATCGATCATCTGTACGGAAACAAACAATGTAGCAAAAGAAATTGATGGCACAATAGCAAACTTCGTCCTGAGATATTTAAACTGTCCCATAGACACAAACCACCAATTGGTTTGGACACCGGCCGCACTAGGAGGACTGGGGATTGACAGCGTAACAGGCATTGCCCATGCAACATGCGTGCATCGCGGAAACCTTAATCACATTATGCAACACAACAGAATACGAGTATTGGAGTGACCAAATCATACACGGATTACACGGCACACCAAATGCACACCTGTACAGAGACAACAACAGCACATGGAGCAGAATGGCAAGTTATGTCATGGAAAGAGAAGCAAGGGAGCTCAAAATCCAGGGCTCACCCTTATCCCACCACCTTCCTTTCAAAAAAGCCACAGACAAAAGTGGAAATTGGTTCAAAAGAGTGAGCTACATGCTGTCAAAGTATGGCTACTCTATAGATACAAAGCATTCCACTCTTCAGGATTACGAGGAGCTACAAACCTTCCTTTACTCGTCACTCCCGAAATCGGTGTATGAGAAGATAAGTATGCTAGTGGCAACCCGGAATCTCAGATACATGGGTTCCTTTCTTCAGCCATGTGGAGGGCTTATGCTTAGTTGGGAAGAACTACGGGCAAAGCATAGCCTACAGGGAACAGAACCCCCATCATGGTTTTCAGCCCTTCAGACAGAAGTTATTTGTGATGAGTCCGAAGCAGAGCTAAGAAATGTTAAATCTAAATACAGAGACACACCGCAAGCCCCGGAGGAGGGCATGATGTGCTGGAAAGGGACAGGAATGGGCCAGGAAGAGATAGAGCTAGTCAAAGTTCAGAGATATGACACCGGGTTAGGTACTTTACAATTGGAACAATACACTAAGGATCAAGAAGGGAGATACAGACCAGACAAAGCAGGACTGAAGACTTTACCAGTCAATGAATATCAGATATTGCAGGACGGGACAACATTGATGCCGGTGGACCAAAACATTTTGAGAATGAATGCCAACAACACAGCAAGGATCAATATAGGAGAAGGCTCGGGAACCGAGATATACCTAGAATATGTTGAAAATAGACTCAAAGACCTGTTCAGAGTAAGGTGCAATAATTCATGTGCAGCGGATAATAGTAACTTTAGCTGCCCGAGTGCATCAGAAGATGAGGAACAGGGCACACATGAAAGTGCAGATCTCAGGGTAAAGCTCATCTTTTGCAAGCTGCGGAGCAGCATACATGAGATTTGAGGAGGGAGACTCAACACCAACCATGAGCAAACATAACATGCCAAGGGAGACACCTATTACTTCATCTACAGCAGGAATCATAGATAACATCCATAAACCTAGCTCTACCACTGCAGAAATTTTGGGTCTCAGAAAGCTACTCCAAGATCGGAAGCATGAAATATTGAACACCTTGGTTCCCCTTACCCATGTAATTGACTCCATGGCAACTATCAATGCTGTAAACCGTGATCCTGGAACCTTAAATGTACGGGACCTTATGCAAGAGCCAATCAGAAGGGACTTGATAGCCATTAGATTGATCTTGGAAGAATTAGGATTTTACAATACAACAGGACAAGCGAAACTCCTGATCAAATGGATCAGAGGGCACAATAACGACAGGCTCCATGACAAAGTAGATAGAACGGCCAAAAGAGCGGCATTCAGATACAGCGGAAGACAGCTAAGATTCGATGAAGACGGAGACTTAGATTTTTCTCTCCTTTTTCATGAACACTCCTTAACAGGAGGCGTCAGGAACAACATTAGGAGGCTCCAAAAATTAAACCATCGCGAAAAATGGAAAGACATGAATGGACAAGGCAGGGCACTCAGACTATTGGAGGAGAATCACGTGCGTGAAACCAACCAAGGATGTATCAAAAATTGCCTCTAAGTATTTCACGGCCTACAGGTGCAGAGAACTCACAGGCCTACAAGCATCCCCTCATAGAGCACACAGGATGGGGATGGGAGGAAGCCCGACCTGCCATGAATGCGGCACAACAGCACAGTGCACCTATAAACATATCCAACTGAACTGCCCAGGAGAAGGAAATGAATTACACCAGCTAAGGAAAACCCAACAAAAGGAAATAAAAGAGATTGTCAAACAAGCCACTGTACGAGACCCAAGAATGATAATAGAAGGCAGAAACACAAGGGGTGGCACCATTAGAGCCTCCGAAATCTTTCCCTTAGCAGAAATAGACAAAGACCTAACAGCCTCCAGACCGCTTGCTGCTCTTCCAGAGGCTAGCATGTACAGACTATCAAATACCAGGAAAGGTACCGTACCAGTAGCCGCTGCACCCATCGGCATAAACAACAATGGGTATCACAACTTCCAAGACCTTCAGTACATCAAAAAGAAAGAATTCTGGAAGTTAGTTGAGTGGCATAGGCTAACAACTGATACACCCCAGACATCGATCAGTAATTACACACAACGGGCCAATGATATCCACTCAGCACTTATAGCATGTAATACTGAGTCGGGTGACCCGAAGAATTGTTATGCAATAAGGAGAGACTTATTAGACACCATCATAGATGAGAGAGGCCTAGGAAAGGACGGATGTGAGCTTTTCTGCAACCCTGTAAACTCACACCCCGGAATCAAATCAAGGAGGTGCATTCCCACGGCAGCGATGAAAGAGGCGTTGAGACCCTTTTGCCACAAAGGAAAAATAGGATGGGATGGACTCGCAAGAGATGCATATATCAACAGTGTCACCGGAAAAGGGAAAAAGGTCTATGGAAACCCACCTTTTGATGGTGGGGTCCTAAAGGAAGCATCTGCGGTTATGCAGACATTGTCCCGTGGTCTAGAGGCGGCCATGACTTCGGAGGGATTCGAGGGAATCTGGATTCTGCCATTATCTCCAAAGAACCTCAAAAAGTGGACAGGGAAAGGCTTTAAATTAATATTCAAATACCCAAGGGGGACCATACCCTTCATCCCACATGACTACTGGTCAGGTAAAGGACCCTACACAATACCAGGGGAGGGATGTGACAAAGATAAGTACTCAGATGTGGTCATAATGTCCATAGATAGTGAGAGCATGGGATGCCCTGTCAGTAAGAAACTTGATAATGAAAAACTGCAATATAAGCTGCTTCAATGGTTCATAAATGTAGTCCCGCATAAAAAGATTACCCCCAAATTGCTCAAAGAAACGGGCCTGCATCCGGATATGATTAAGCAAGCCCTTAGTGAGAGAGAGACTGTCTGTTGCCACCCCGATTATGCCCGTGGGTTGGGGGCAGGAATAATGTGGAGCAACAAAGCCAATACCCTGGAGCACACTTGGACGGTGAGCACAGGAATGCAGGAGGAACCCCCTTCTTTAATGCAGTGGAGTGGCCGGAGGAACTGGCCCTCATGGGATATTTACCAGAAGGCTTCGGCAAGGTGCTCAAAGGAATCGGTGTCCCACACCGTGGGGTAAAGACACTTTTGAAAAAACTGTCCAGGATGTGTAGGCGTCATGCAAGGGAAAGATACTACATGAAACGGGAGTCCTACCTGAGAGTGGCACCATAGATGAAGCACCCAGCATTCAGGAACTCTGCACGAAGAATAGAGAAGAATCCGAGGTTGTAAAGGTCGCAGGGGAAGTGCTAGGCAGCTATGTGAACCCCCACACTCCCCCCCAGCCCCCATGGGGCTGGGGCCCCTTAGGGCCCCGGCCCTGCGGGGGTACCACCGGCCCAGGGGCCGGAGCACCCCTGGGTTTTTCACTTCATCACCACCACCGCCCACTCCGCCTCCATCTCCATCGTGCATCAGCTCCACGACCTGCTGATGTTTTTTCCGACGCTGGGTGCAGACACGCTCACATTAGTGCCTTGTCACCCATGCTTCCATGCTCTGTGGAATGCTTCCTGCCTTTGCAGACTGTCATGTATGAGGGGAACAGACTCGAGTAGATCGTTCCGAAGGCGTTGCCTTACTCATCGACGTAAATGTTTAATTATTATTATCGTTATTATTATTATTAGAAAAGTGACAATCCTGGAATAGAAAATAAAAATTGTATTAATTAATGCAGACTGAAAATTTTATACCGTCCCTCGAAAAATTGTTATAACAATGATGCCAAAGGGATATATTTATCGGGAAATGCGGAAACAAAGCAAAAAAACGCGAAAGCGAAAGCCTGTGGTCTCTATGACCAATAAATACAAGTCGCGTGGGAATTTCTTTTTCGGCCAATAATCTGGCCGCGATGTAGTGAATATACCAAAGGTTTATATTCACTAAAATATTTGTTGGTGAAATTCAATTTTTATATTTTCCATTCGCATATCCGTGGTATGATGACGTGTCTAGCCTCCGTCACGTGCTCACGTCGAACAAAACATAATCCGCTCACCTGTTCTCGCTCAGACCTTCACCTCAACTCAAGCTGCTGGACAGTGACTTACGGACCCGTAAGTCACTGTCCAGCAGCCTGATGTAGAGGTCCGAGCAATACACCGCAAGCATCGAAACTTTGCATACATATTTTTAGGTGTGTTAGGAACAACATATTTTTTGCGCGCGCGAGATCCGTGCATAATCTGGGATCTGGAACGCCGCGCAAGGGAGGGGGTCATTGGGCACGCATCGAGTGAACGGCTCGACATACGCACCGCATGAAAGCACAATGCATAGCACAAGCGTACCAAACATATCATATTCGCATAACGAACACGTTTTGAGCATTGGACAGCGCGCTGTCAGCCCCAGCAAAAAACGCGGATGTCAACCGCGTCCACGTTTCCGCTAGGGTTTCGTCCCTCATCTGCGCGCTCGCTTGCAAGCAAGTATGCGCTGCGGATGAGGGAACGGCTTACCAAAATATTATCTCATATGTGCTATCTTTCAATATTGATTCGTACGGTCTGAATGGCCAACCACAATTCTCGCTAAGGGCCGGCGCGGTCATGTGGGTATGTTGAGCGGGATCTTAGGATTTTCGCGACTTCCAAAAGTAGTGAAAGGTGCCATCATTCTTTGCGAAGCGAATACCCCCTGACTCAATAGAAATATGTGATAATATTAGATAGGAAAATTTTACTTAGATGAACACGTAATCTTAAAAATCTTCGCCTGGCTGTACGGGGTCTCACTGCGAGAGAGAGAGAGCGTTCCGCGTTAAGTTGAAATTACATAGTTAACAAATAACATCTGTACATCGCAAAATGCTCTAAGCGACATCTGCTGTAAAATGGGACAGTGACACTGCGAGCATCATGCGTATGCGAGAGGTGAATCTGTCAAAAACCAAACCAAATCTTTTGCGTCTCAAAATGACATACCGTACAAAAAAGCAGTCATATGCCACCCAAGAAATGTGGCGTACCCCACTTCGACTTTTTCGCGGGGACGCACGATTAAATGAAGATATTACTACATTTTCAGTGCACGGTTCAGATGAATGAGATTATAGTTCCGAATTTCGCCCGTCTAATGAATGACGTAATGTATCCAAGACGTGAATGATTTTGCGCCACATCGGCTATAGAG
>LGRX02017435.1:0-11391 GCA_001247695.2 Cymbomonas tetramitiformis
GACCCGGCCCTTGCCTGACCGTGGAGGGCTTCGGCAGTGGCCCGGGCCTTGTTTGACCGTGGAGGGCCTCGGCAGCGACCCGGCCCTTGCCTGACCGTGGATGGCCTCGGCGGTGACCCGGCCCTTGCACGACAGGGGAGGGCCTCGAGGCGGTGACACGGGCCTTGCCTGACCGTGGAGGGCACCGGCAGTGACCCGACGCCCTTGTTTCGGCCGTGGAGGGCCTCGGCGGTGACCAGGCCTTGTTTGACCCGTCAAGGAGTCCTCGGCGGTGACCGGCCCTTGTTGCCGTGGCGGAGGCCTCGAGCAGTGACCGGGCCTTGTTTGACCGCATTATGGGGCCACCCGGCAGTTACCCGGCCCTTGCCCGCGACCGTGGCCTGGCGTGACCGGCCCTTGCCCGACCTTGCGTGGAGAGCCTCGCGCGGCAGTAGCCCGGCCCTTGTCTGACCGTGGGGCCTCACGGCTGTTGACCCGGCCTTGTTTGACCGTGGATTAGCCACCGGCAGCTGACCCGGCCACACCTGACGTGGATGGCCACACCAGCCTGGTGACCAGCCTGCCTGATCTTGCAGCGCCTCGCGGTGACCCGGCCCTTGCCCGGCGTGTTGGGGCTTCGGCGTGACCCGGCCCTTGTTTGACCGTGGATAGCCTGGCAGTGACCCGGCCCTTGTTTGACCGTGGATAGCCTCGGCGGTGACCTGGCCCTTGCTTTGGGGTGGAGAGATTGGCCTGAAGCGGAAGAGTGAGCCCTTTCTCCATTTTGACGTGAAGGAGGGCTTTCGATGCCAGAAAAAGCACCGGCTGGTGACTCGGTGGCAGTCGCCCACCTGACGTGGATAGCCTCAGCGGTGACCACGGCCCTTGCCTGACCTTACAGGGCTTTCAGCGGTGACCCGGCGCGCCACTGAGCGTGGAGAGGCCGGCGAGCCGACCTATGTTTGACCGTGGATGGCCACCGGCAGCCGGCTGACCCCGGCCGTTGTTTGACCGTGGATGACACCGGCGGTGACCCGGCCCTTGACCGTGGATGGCCTCGAGCGGTGACCCCGGCCCTTGCTTGACGTGGATGGCCTCAGCGGTGACCCGGCCCTTGCCTGACCGTGGAGCACGGCCGAGTGACCCGGCCCTTGTTTGACCGTGGAGGGCCTCGGCGGTGACCCGGCCCTTGTTTGACCGTGGATGGCTCGGCGGTGACCCGGCCCTTGCCTGGTCTCACTACTGTTTTACAGAGTTGTGCGATAGGGACTCGCGATTTTAATGAGATCTGGCATATAGCATGTGATAGATAGCAGAGATGCACCGTGTGTGTGTGTGTGTGCCTATCAATGAGGGGAGAAGCGAGGCAGATTTCCGAGCGTGTTGGGGTCGCAAGACGTAGAGGTTTCTGCGGCGCAACAGATTCACTGCACCCCAAGAAGGTGCTCCCCAGGTGGAATTGTGTGATGCGTGACGCATTGAAGCACCTCCTGGGCCGGGATTTGGCTGCAGGTCAGCACTATGGCGGAGCAGCTTGCTCTGCCCCTCGCGGTGGAATCTCTAGGGGCCTCCAGCCACACACTCCCACGCGTGGAGGCGTCCAGATTGGTCTCACTGACCGCGCCAGCGCAACCACCGGCAGCTGCACCTACTCCGGCACCTGCAGGTGTGTGTTGGATTCTTGCGATGAGAGAAGCTACTTCCGAACATATCCCAAATCGTCCATGCCCAATCAGAGCCTCACATTTGGCATATCCTCTGCCCAGTCAGAGCCCCACTTTTGACATATTCTATGCGCAGGCACAGGCCCACACTTGGGAGTCTCGTTGAGCCTGCTGCATCGTGAGGGCCGGGAGAGGTCGGGTGGAATTGATGTCTTAGGCTCATCCAAGGGGTGGGGGGAGGATTGGGGGCAGGGTCAAGACCCCACTCTGAGCAGTTTGCGAGCACATCGTCTGCAACTCGCCTACCTGAAGGCATGGACACAATCCGAGACCAGCTGGGAGAGCTGAGCCGCGTTGTGAGGGAGATGCAAGGAGACGTGACAGGCACCGCGCTCGCTTTCAGGGTGCGCTTCGTCCTACCTCTCCACTTTCACAGGCAATTCAAAGGCAGCGGGTCCAGGAGCAGTGCGCCGCGCCGTGCAAGATTCTTGCCCCTTGATTCTTGGAGTTTGGGGAGTGTTGCGCCCTTGATAGGAATTATGTGCACGAAAAAGAGCCTTGTGCGCGTCACTGCTGAATGCGGGATGTGAGGGTTGGCGCGGCATTCAGGATCTGAATCAGCGCATCCACCGGCAGGATGAAACCGACAGGTAATCTGTCGTGCCATACCTGTGTATCTGCGAGCCCGTCGTACATAACTCTCAACTTCCAGGCAAACATTCACCATCGAAGACAGTCACTCCGGATATCCCATACATCACTCCCAAAATCACACACATCACTTGTAAATGCATCCTGCTTGCTCGTGGTTCGCGCACGTCATTGCTCGTGGTGCCAGCGCGCCGTGGCTCGTGGTGCCAGCACGTTGCCGCTTGCTATTTATGTATGACCGGCATACGCCCCATCGTATATGTTAGAGCTTCTTTACTTTGGACATGCCGCCCTGGGCATCAACTACGTTTCAAATGCAGCCATTATGTTCTCGTGCGTAGGCTCCCCATGGTCCACCCCGGAGTTACGCGAATGATATCCTCGCCTCCCTGCCCCCTAGCGCCCCTCTCTGGGGTTGTCCCGAAGATGCCGTGATTGGTGCATGGCATGAAAGCATTGCGCCGATGTTCGGGCAATCGATGTTCTGGGGAAGCTAAAGTGCATGCAGAATGCCGCGATCTTTGTGCTGGCTGCAGACTGGAGACTCGGCGAGTACTGGTTGCCGGGCAGGGAGTGAACGGGCCGTGGAGCACCGAACAGAGAAATAGGGCCCCAAACTCGGGCGCCCGGCCTAGCATGCCCTCGGAGCCAGCGAGATATGAAAGCTCGCGAACAACGCTGAGTTCAGTTGGTGCAAGAACAGGTGGAGTCCCCTGTTTGGGCCATCTGAGTTCTGAGATCACAACGAGTGTGTCAATGGGCTGTTCATGCGGGTCCGTCCAGCCATGTCAAAAAAGACATTTGAATGAAAAGTGTGAGTTCTGCGCAAGATGCCGCATGAGAATAAAGCTCCGTGGCTCTCGATCTCAACCCTTCTGCAACGCAGTCACCGTCTTTCCCTCGGAGGGTCCAAGGTCGTAGTTCTTATGAAATGCATTCACCGGGTTTCCCTCAGAGGGTCCAAGGTCATAGTGATTATGCAATCATTCACTGGGTTTCCCTCGGGTCAATGCCAACACTTCTCCGGATCGATGCCAGTATTTCTCCGGATCAACGCCAGCGCTTCTCCGGATCAATGCCAGCATTTCTTCAAGTCAATGCTAGCTTTTGCACATGAATGGCCACGTCTTTCATGTCATTCCCGGAAACTTTCCTCCAGGTTGGATGCCAGCTGTTCTCAGGTCAAAGGCCTTCGCCAAATGTTTGATCACTGTTGGCTCACTAGGTCATCGCCTCCTCTCAGTCCAGTTGCCTCGGCTCACTAGGTCAATCCCGGTGGCTCTCCATGTCAATGCCCGGAGCTCTAGGCTCGATGCCGGTCCTTTAGCTGAATGTTGGCTTTGCCAGGCAAAAGAGGCCGCAGGCACCACTAAATTCCCACCCCATTTTGCGATTTTGTGGATGTGTATGTGCATGTGCAGAGTGTGCAGTACCTCCTTCATCGACGCCAAAAACCTGCAGCGGTAGCGCTGTGGAAAAGTCGGCAGCGCTTTCATGAAACGAGGGTGGCATGCCCAAAAAATCAATAGCTGAACAGATTTCCGTACCATAAGAGGTTTTGGGGACGCTTTCCTACAGGAGATGAAGGATCGCATCATCATGCAACTAGATCAGATCCCGAAGGCCTCTTAGCTCGCCGCCAAGAACTATACGAGTAATCATCCCAGTAACGCTTCCCCCCTCTCAGCATTGTTCGTGGTTGCATGTGTTATGGAGCAGCTCTCGTGAATCTGACTCACTTATATCGACTCGATCTATATTGGTCTTTGTATACTTCATGCCGGTCGTGTGAAGGTGTCCCGAATGCAGCTTCCCAGTGGAGCCGCAGGTTATCTGCATCACTTATTATTATTTGTGGGTGCAGGGAATTGGCCATCCTGGAGAGATGTGCTTCCCAACAATAGTTTATTGTTTGTAGAGTGTTGCAACCGAGGTGGCTATTCTCCCATTGCTGTCAAGCGACCTGAAATTGACAGCCCGTGGTTTGGAGATGAGTGGAATGTTGTGTTGGTGAGCAACGCGTGTACTCACAAATCAGATTTGAGGTAAAAGGGAAAGCAAGCAAACTGCACTCGCACGATTAGTATGTTTGGCTTGTATAATGATGAGATACAAGGTATTGATTGTTCTGCACACCGTGCTTACATGATTTATTCAGAGAAATGATAAATGTTCCAATATCGATGGAATTCTCACTAATGAACACATCAAAGTAGTCGGATAGTCTCGATCGCGGTCGCGAAAATAAGGGGGAGGGGGGTCTTCGGTTTTTTTTTTCTTTTTGCCGAAGGCGGGGGAGAGAGGCTTTGAACCTTCTTTTTAAATCCCAAAACAGATAGTTCGGCTGTACAAATGCATATATATATACATACATATATCTTCCACACATGTATATATGATGGAACAAATATATATACATATATCGGTCCGACGAACGAAAGCTGACCAGCTGCGGTCACGTAACTCACAGGCTAAGATGAGATATGAAAATACATCTGGTATTTTATTATCGGTCCCAACTGTGACAAGCAGACGGATAGGCAAGGTGCAAGTGACACCACAGAACGAGGGGTGACACAGGAAGAGACAGTCATCCCCAATTATGGGGGGGCGAGAGTACGCCTCTCCATGACTTAAGTAACTTCTAACTTATTCCCGAATTGTCATCCCGCCTGATTTTATGATCAGCCAATCACCATCTTAGCAATTCTAAGGCATGTGACACAAGGTATGTGTCAGTCTGTCAGATATATAGCTTCGCTTGAATAGTCAGTTGAACCCTAAAACAGGGTTTTCGGATCAGAACGTGAACGTAAACTTGTGATACGATAAACCAACATACCCGCGTTAAGTTAGATTGGGTTCTAGGTTTCGGTGACGACCAGTGACGGTCCGCCAGTCTACTACGGGGAGTGACATGTGACCGTTTCAAGGGTTACGGTGTTACTTCCAGCACACCACCTAGTATGGTGACCCGAGCTAGGTGGTCCCGAAACAAATTAACAAAATCCCTAGGCATCTTCAGGCGAAACGGTGAGGTAAGGGAGGCCTGTCCTTACTGGTAGGGCAATCCGCGAGTTGAAAGACGGCTTCCACACTGTGCAATGTTGATAGTTCCCTAAACGGTTAAATCTAGCCCATCCTGGGCCCCCTCCGCACATCTAATCTGCGAACAACATAGGCAGGCACGAGCACCTGTAAACTCGGCCACTAAAGAGTTGCACAACAGTGCAATGGGTACGGCGTTGCCATGCTGCCTGAAACTCAGGGTTTGCAGGAAAATCATGCGTCAAAGAAAATGAGGCACAAGCGCACAACCCAAAGTCTCGATGTCGATTGAAGAAGTTGTTGAACTCAAAGTACCCCTGAGGCAAGGGACGGTGTCGATATTTCGATATCCCGATATATCGATATATCGAAAATATCGTTACCTATCGATATTAATTTTAGCGAGAGCCTCTAAAGTATTTGAATCAATCGATTAGACCGCTAGAAAAATCGAAATCAATTGATATAATCTTGAAATTATTGGAATCAATTGATTATTGGGATATTGGCCCGAAAATATCAGAATCGATTGATAAGGCCGCCCCCAACCGATACCATACCTTGGTATGAGTGCAGCAGTTTGTTGACCCGAAGTGCTTGCTTGAGCCCAATGCTCCTCATATACTTCCAGTGCCCTCACGCATCTCATGCGTTACCACCATCGGGTTGTGAACCCGAGAGCACTGGGTGAACTTCCCGCATCGGCTGGTCGATATAGCCTTTGATGCTCGCATGTTGTTCAGTGCATGCTAGAAGCGAAGACGCGTCTTATCAGGGCCCTTCGGTTCTTCAAGAACTTGTCTTGCTTCGCCATCTCGATGCCATATACTTGGCCTCTCGATGACAGATGTCACTCACCTTAGGTGGATGACAGACATTATGACTGTACATGTCATAGTCGACCGTACTGACAATACTCGACGACTGTATGTCATTATGACATGACATGACATGACATGACATGACATGACATGACATGACATGACATGACATGACATGACATGACATGACATGACATGACATGACATGACATGACATGACATGACATGACATGACAGGTATGATAGGTATGATAGGTATGACATGTATGTCATCGGTCATATCCCTGACAAGAATCGGCGTTCAGGCCGAAGCGAGCTGATGTCAGTGAGCACCACTAGCGCAGTACGGGTCCGATAACCTTATGAAAAGGATGATCGGGATATATATATGTAACGGGTATATATATAGGCAGTAAGACACAGAAAACACACAGGGCCGGGTGCTCGTAACGGTGATCACATTAAACTGGATAGAAAGTCTGAAGGCAGGCTAACTAGCAAGTCACGGAACAAAGTCACGGCTAAGGGTGTCACATGACACACACGGCGAGGGGTGAAACAGGGAGAAGCAGGCCCCCATACAGTGGGGGGGAAATCAGCTTCCCCGTGACAGCCTTAGTGTTGAAATGCGTGTGAGACGTTGCCTGCGCTCAGATGCGGCCCCCAATTCCAAGCTCCCCACCCTGTCCCCTGAGGTACCACCCCAAATAATTATTTTGGCAATCGTCTAGCATCTCGGGACGCTTTACACGCCGCATGAATCGCATTGCTTCGCCAGCTACAACCACTTCACTCCCCTCAAGCCTTAACCCCCTTTGCCTCCACCCCCCCTCCACACACGGCCACTTTCTACATTCACCTATACCCCGATTTTGCACCAAAATTAGGGGGTCACAGGGCAAGCCCTTGCTCCCATATTCACTTCACACCTCCCACCGTGTGTGCTTCGAGAGTGGGCACCTGCACCTGCCCATGGGCATCTACGTCGCGCTAGAGCCCGCCACAAGCAGTGAAACCTGTGGTCTGGGTGGCGGTGGGGGCTAAACGTCATACAGAGGTACTGTATGGCTGTCATTTTCGAATTGATTCTGATGATCACGATCTGCCAAACCATTCGATTGTATCCGTTGAGTCATGAGTGTCCGACTCGACCCTGCATCCTGCACCGGTATGCGCGAGGAATTGGATCCTGTCCTGTTTTCAAGACTTAGTCTCAGCAATTAACTAGTGAAGGTGCAGTCCAGGGACAATGTTTGTTTTCGGAGCACCGGAAAATAGCAGAGATGCCCCAAGCGTTTCAGATTCATTTCAGATTGTTACAGGCCGTAAAGGATCCAAGAATGCCGGGGGAAAGAAGGGTAAGCAACGGAAGCGTAGCAAACAAGCTGCACCAAGAGCACGTGCCATACCCGCCACGTCATCGGATGAAAGGAAGAGTGCACCTCGTAAAAATGCATCAATCCAGTCAGTTGGCGAAAAAGACGCGCGGAATTCTGCTCTCCCTGTGCCTGCTGCGGTACACCACATATCAACCCAACCTCTGCAGGCACTGAGTCAAAATTTGTGGCAGCCCGCCCCTGCACAGAGTAAGTGGAAGAACGGCACCCCTTTTCAGAATCCCAAACAAACCTTAAAGCGTACTACCCAAAGACAGTTTGATACTTCCACGGACGCAGAGAAGACGGTCCCAGGTTCCCGGGTCCGCAAGACCTTGTCTCCAGCCGCTGAGACGAAGGGGAAGCGACGAAGAGTTTGCAAGGATTTTGGTGAGCTGCCAACCGATGCTCAGCAGGTAAGACCTACCTGTTCGATTGCCTTGTTCTTCCCGCTGGCGAGCAGCCCCAAAACCTGTTTACACGCTCAAGACGTTCCCTCCGTGTCCCTGATATGAGCACACGGGGTACAGTTGGGAGCCCGCCGGCATTTCGCTTGCGTGCTGGGATTTCTCAGCAAAAGAAAGTCGGTTGTAGTTTGGGACGTGTTCCTGTGTCGACATGCCTTCAATATTTTTCTCTCCGTGTCTGAAAACTTGATATACTGATATCTACACTATGCTAATCCTTGACGCCCCCAAGTCGTGGTTGTATCCCTGGCCAGGCCTTTGTGTGGGGCGCGTGGAGATACTCTTTCTTCCTGAAGGTGCATAATGCTAACTAATGACTTTGCGTTTCGTTCGATGTCAGGGTCTCGATGAAAATCTTCAACTGTGGCCCACGCCGAGCGAAGCATGTACAATAGCAGACTTCGAAAAGCAGAACAATGCCTTAACGCACAAACTGAGGGATCAAAAGCGTGCATATGATAACCTACGAGAGGAAATGCTTCGCGAAAGAGAAAAGGCCAAGCACGCAGAGTTCCTTCACGAACAGTCACTCAATCAAATGCAGGTCCGCTCCAAAGCTAAAGTTTTTCGCATTAAATACGTGACCTAAGTTGTAGTGCTTTGTGGCAAGACCTCTACACATTACGCGGGCATCCACGTTCCACGTTCCGTGTGAGACTGTTATTGACGTCGCGCAGGTTCTCTTAATTGAACGAGGGAGTTTAAAACAAGAAATTCATCGACTGGTACGAGAAAACGAAGAACTGGCGGCCTTTACCGAGCTAGCGCAACAACAGGTGACGTCACGGGGCGAACCTGGTTTTGGAGAATACGTGTGACGTTTCCGAGGTTAAGCCGGTGATGCAATACTCGCTTGGCTAGACTTGGATCACATATAGTGATATACCTGATTTAATTTACATGCATTCAAGGTAACTACTTGGATTTGGTTAGGTGTAGTGCGTGGGCCTTTGACAACAAACCCCTATTTCACGATGGAAATCATGGTAAGTTTGAAATATTTCAAAATAGTGTGTGCATGTGCCATTTCACCTAGCGTGTTCTTGTTTATTTCTACATACGCTCAGCCTCGCTTCCTCTCGTTGATCATATATTTCCAAATTTTATGAATTCAAGTCGCGTGTCGAGGGAGGTAATGATGTGTGGTACTTTGTGTGTAAGGCCTCGTATGGAATGGTTAGGGTTTAAAATAATATTTGATGTGTGTTTTCCATAATGCCGTTAGTATGATAAGAGCCTAATCGTATAGGACGGCGTTGTTTGATGTTTGCGAGAAAGTAAGTTGGTATGGTGCTTGAGCCTAACTTCTACCGGAATATCCTAGTTCACTAGATATCAACCCTAAGCTAGATATACCCGGAACGGTTTCGGAGTCTAGCCTACCTGTGACACAACGTGTGTCACAGCACGAACCTATAGATCAGTCAACAGTCCAGTGTTGGCCTTGGAGTCTGTCATAGGGGCCTGCACTGGGACTCCCGGTCAGGGCTGCCTATACAGATTTCAGCGACTTCTAATAATTGGTGGCTTCCCGGAATTCGTCATTACATGCACAAATGTGATGTGGGTCGGTTATATTGGGTAGTGCTAGGTGAGTGCAACTTATCACATATCAACCCTAGTAGGAAGATCAACCCGATGTGAACTAGTGCGCCACGACGTTGGTTAAGTGGCAGGGCAAAGCGATCAAAAGTGGGATGGTTGTTTGGTTCATTCATGCGCGCGCCGCCTCGGAAAGTTTCAGCCGCCTGTGTGTTATTTGGCATAACAATGATTTTGTGACACGATATCGGGTGTTTTTTCGTTCGAATGATTTTACAAGCACTATATACGTGGGTCGTTTTGTGACGAAGTATGGTGAACGACAACCTACTAAACGGCTCTAGTCGAGTCTAGAGATGATTGTGCCATGCGTGCAATCCAATGTGTCACCAATGGTCGGAAACTTTGCAGGGAACCCGCTTTGCCACGCGTCCACAAGTCTTAGTGACGGAGGCGACAATTTTGTTGTCCTTGAAATTTGTAAATACTGCTCACTCTCGCTAACTAAGTGTCCATAGCTCATTAGTCCGAA
Source organism: Cymbomonas tetramitiformis (assembly GCA_001247695.2). Taxonomy (NCBI): domain Eukaryota; kingdom Viridiplantae; phylum Chlorophyta; class Pyramimonadophyceae; order Pyramimonadales; family Pyramimonadaceae; genus Cymbomonas; species Cymbomonas tetramitiformis. Next base: position 10,081 of record LGRX02017435.1, read on the forward strand.
TCGATGTAAAAATTGGTATACATATCACACTAGCTATCTAGGTAAACCTATTCGAGAGGCACAATTGTCATAAATTTATGCCCGTTATATAAGTTATTCGGAAACTAGGGTTCAGATGCTTGCGACAATCATACACCCTACTATGCGGATGTGACAACCAGGGTGTCACTTCCAACACACCACCTATGGTGGTGACCGGTAACTACTGCACTGGACTGGTAGTCAACAAACACCTACTTAGCTTCGGCGGAAACGGATGCACCTACAGGGAGGCCTGTCCTTACGGGCAGGGCGGTCCCTGAAACTAACACAGTACAACAGCTTATTGCTACTGCCTTCTACTACATAGTTTTGATTCATATAAAAGCTAAAACCTAGCGCATCTTGGGATCCTTCTGCACATTCAGCGGAGCTAATCTACTGAGCATGCACGGCATAATCGGCAGCTAGCCATTGTCATGGTGCCGAGGTGCAATGTTGCCTCAGGTCATTGTGATCGATTGCCCAAATTGAAGTTAACGGGCGGCTCGGATGTCCAAATCTACTTTTGAAAAATGCTCCTAACTCCCCATGCAGCCCCCCACACATTCATATGCACAGCTCCACCTGTCTTCGACCCTGTATCAGATCAGTTCCCCGACAATTTGCATCTAGGCGCTGCTGGCGCCACCCCTACCCCCACGCACCAAAATGCCCGCCACGGGCGGCTCGGTTGCCCAAATCTACTTTTGAAAAATGCTCCTAACTCCCCATACAGCCCTCCACACATTCATATGCACAGCTCCACCTGTCTCTGACCCTGTATCAGATCACTTCCCCGACAATTTGCATCTAGGCGCTGCTGGCGCCACCCTACCCCCACGCACCAAAATGTCCGCCACGGGCGGCTCGGTTGTCCAAATCTACTTTTGAAAAATGCTCCTAACTCCCCATGCAGCCCCCCACACATTCATATGCACAGCTCCACCTGTATCCGAACCTACATCAGATCCTGCTGTGTTCAAAACCTTTTCAGTTCCCCGACAATTTGCATCTAGGCGTTGCTGGCGCCACCCCTACCCCCACGCACCAAAATGCCCGCCACGGGCGGCTCGGTTGTCCAAATCTGCTTTTGAAAAATGCTCCTAACTCCCCATGCAGCCCCCCACACATTCATATGCACAGCTCCACCTGTCTTCGACCCTGTATCAGATCAGTTCCCCGACAATTTGCATCTAGGCGCTGCTGGCGCCACCCCTACCCCACGCACCAAAATGCCCGCCACGGGCGGCTCGGTTGCCCAAATCTACTTTTGAAAAATGCTCCTAACTC
>LGRX02017436.1:0-12917 GCA_001247695.2 Cymbomonas tetramitiformis
CTCTTGGTTGAACCTTTTCAGTCTGAGCTCTTCTAGAAATGATGCCAGGAGGGCAACCAGCTCGGGGTGATTTCGTGAGAACGCACATGGTCCAGGTGCACACCTTTCCCCTGTGAGGGCCAGACGGTCCTCTCCCCTTGTGTCAGGAAGCACAGCCTCGCGTGGAGGTGGAGAACAGTCATCAAAGACAGAGACAAGAGAGCGCTCTGGCGCGGCACCGTCGTGCCAAGCACACTCTGGGGTCTTCGTTCCGTTTGCTCCTCGCATCAGCAGGCGGCGTCAACTCGGTCAACGGCAGCGTGACCTTCTCCCTCATGCCCAGTGACACCGCGGCCTCAGAGGTGGTGATACCCCGGTAGAGGTCGATGGTCAGCTTGAGGGCGTTCTTCAGGGGTCCCGTACTCACCAGGAAGTCCCACGTGGTGTCGTTGGTGTACGTGACGAAGGCGTGGAGTCGATGCAGAGTCATGTACGGGGTGCCTGCGGCGAGGATCACGTCCACGTAGCAGTACTTGGTGAACTCCGCGGGACTGCCGTCGCACCTGGCCACTCTGGCCCCTGTCTTCTGTCAAAGATGGTCAGACCGAGCCGGTTGACCGTCCTTATGGGGATGATGTTGCAGTTGGCCCCGGTGTCCAGGAGCAGGGCCTTGTACAACATGAGCAACCCACCAGAGGCTACGAGAGCCATCCCTTGCGCCAGTGTCTCGTTCAGGAGCTTGCACACGGGCTGGACCTGCGCCCCGGCAGTGAGCTGCTCTTCCGTAAGGCCACTGAGCATCCTCTTCTTCAACAACTCGTAGGCTTCGGCCTCCATGGTCCCGGCGTGTAACTCGCCCTTCCCACTGAAGTCCGTCACCCCGAAGCTCTCCTGGATCATGGCTGCTGCAGCGGTGACACGCACAGTAGTGCTCTTCTTCCTGGGTTAGTCCACCATGTCCTCCGGCATCTCGTCCAGGGGAATCTCTTCTTCATCGCTGTCATCACCCGACTCCATGCCTGGGCAGTCATCGTCTTCATCGCTGTCATCACCAGACTCCATTCCTGGGCAGTCGTCGCCTTCGTCATCATCATCATCACCTTCGCCACTGCTCTGACAGTCTGCTGCTAAGGCTGCTGGTATGGGGAGCTGACCGGTCTCAGCTAGCTCCACCAAGGTCTCCAAACCCCTGGGGGCTGTTATCCTGCCCTCCGCTACGAGTCCAGCAGCCAGCTTCCGGAAAGCCGCGCCCAAGCTCTTGATCACGGAGGCCATGAGCTGCACCTTCCCCTGCATCTCGTCCGCTGCTGGCGCCATGGGCACCTGCGCATCAGCCTCGTACTCCTCGGGTGTCTTCACTGGGAATCCCCTCATGTGTTGAGTACTACCCAGTGCTACCGCTGGTGCTGCTGTGAACTCGGGCTCACCGCCCTTGCTCAGTCAGTGTCTCGGGGAGTTCCCCTAGGCCCAAGGTGTTGAGTGCGCTCGAGAGCACTTCTTCGCCCATCTCTTCAGCCAGTGCAGAGAGCAAGCTGGTTGAAGAGCCAGATGACGCTCCTGTTCCTGCGATGTCACGGTGGTTCACCTCGTGCGCGTCAGAGATGTATGTCTCCCTTTCCGCGACGTTCGCTGTGGTCGGCTCCTCGTCGGACCCTTCGTCCTCGGAGAGCACCTGCGACTTCACGCTGCCAGCACGACTGGCAGTCTTTCGGGCAGCCACCATGCCTTGGTACTCAGCCTTCAGTGCTTCCGGATTGCCGGCTGTGCTCTTTGGTCTGTCCGCTGATGGCTGCTTGGCGCGGTACTTGTCCTTCTCATCGTTGGGCAGCTGCTGCCAATCTGTCACCAGGATGCCCCAGTCCGAGTTCTTGAAACGGTTCTTCAAGTTGTACATCCGCAGAGCAGCGTTCTCCGCATCCCACCACTTGCTGGACCCAAGCCTGCTCTCGTGGTAACCCGCTGGCATTTTGACATGCTTGTAGCCACTTCTGCACTGCTCGGGATCAGACTCGTGCCAGCCTCCTCCGAAGCAACGTAGACACTTGGGCTTGTCACTGGTGCGACCGCCCTCTGCTGGTGGCGGCGTCTTGTTGTACGCAGGCTTCTTGGTTCTCTCGGCGACGTTCACCTCCTTCTTCATCTTCTTGGAAGGCGACGCTTCCCCCTTCTTGCTGCTCCCGGGTCGCCTGACTGTCCTTCCCCGGCTGACTCTATCTTCTTGATCGAGTTCTTGATTGCCTTGAGGTCAAGACCGTGCTGTCGAGCCTCCCAGGTGGAGTACTGGCAGCCACACCGCCTGGTAATCTCCTGCAGGAAGGTGAGGATCCAGGACTCCGCATCGTTCTTGAGCTTGTCCTGCACCTCGATGATGGCCTCCAGGTCCTTCCAGGTCACCCGATTGGGCGGCGGGAACTGAGCCCTCAGCTGCTCCTTCACCCGCGTCTGGAAGATCTTGATGCGGAGGTTCTCCACGCAGTCCTCGATGAAGGTGCGCAGCTCCTCGTCGCTCAGCACCTTCCCGGTGTTGAGCTGCATCTCCCTGCGTTGACACATTTTCATGTATGTTAGACCGTCTTGCCCCAATTCTTGTGGCTTCTGGGTCAACAGATCTACTTTCTCTTGCGTGCCCTTCATCATGAACTTCTTGTCAAGGGCAGCAATAAAGCCCCTGAGTGCGTAGAAGTACTGCATGTCACGGGTGCCGTTTTGTCCCGTCAATCCTTTCAGCGAAGTTCCATCGGTCTGATACTCGGTGGAAACCTCTCCTTGGGCGTCTTGGGCTGTCGCTGGTCTCGCTATCACCCACGTAGTACCAGCATTCATTTCATTGAAGGGGGGCCTAGCACATGGGATAGAACCCTCAAGTGGGCAATGTTCACTGGTGTCCTTGAGGACCCTGTCCATGTTCGAGGCCACTACACCCCCGCTCTCATACAACTCACGCCACCAACTGAGGCTTTGTGAGTTATCACCCGCCAGACATGCGGGAACGATATCCCACAAGGTTTCCCAGTCAGGAGGTGTCTCTCTCAGGGCTTTGATCTGTGCCTCGGTGAGATTGGCGCTCGCCACGGACCTGAGCTTCCTCCTGATGTTGGCGTTATGTTGGCGTACAAAGTTCTCGCACATGAGGGAGAATTCCCTCAAAAACTTGGGCCGGTCTTCCTCCTTGGTACCCGTGTATATAGGCAGCGTACCAAGGGCAAGGCGAGCGGAGTCACTGTACTCCATCTCCTCCTCAAATATCACTACAGGCTCTTGGGCTTGAACCTGAGGCTGAATTGGAGCCTGAGCCTGAGGCTGAACTAAGGCTTGGACCTCAGGCTGGCCTCTGGCAGCCGCTTCCTCTTCTTCCAGCTCTGTGAAGTGCTGGCTCACCCGTACCGCTCTCTGGGTACGTCTCTCTGCTCTTTGCTGTTTCTGGCGATCAGTGTTCGACTCCGTTGCTACGTTCCCAGTAATGAGAGGGTCCCAATGTGAAGGCTCTTTTCACTCCGCACTTCCAAGTTTACCAGTACGGATAAATCCGTCCCTGGCCTAACCTTTCAGTACTTCGCTACTAAGTAGCAGTCACTGTAAGGATATTCTCACTCATGAATTACGTGTCGAGTCTCGCAGGTAACTTGACTCCTGCCTTCCTCCACTTCTTCCAGATAGCCAGCACGGTTGATTTCACTCTCAGTGCAACTGGTCAGTGCTGTGCCTCGGCAGAATGCCAGAATGGGTCAGGATGCCGAAATGAACGCTGCCGTAATGATAAATACTGACAATCCCGTTTCGCTCTACGCCTTCAGGCGTACCAGTACGGATAAATCCGTCCCTGGCTTTACCGTCCGGTGCTTTGCGGCTCCAGCAGGATGCCATTTCCCAGAATAGTCCAGAATAACATTCTCAACGCTGTAACCATAATGAACAATGAACCCCCGGTTTCGCTCTAATTGTTGTCGCTGTGCCTCGCAAGGCTGCTGAACTTCGAGTGCCACAACAGTCTGTTTCCCTCAACCTCTTCCAAGCTTACCAGTACGGATGAATCCGTCCCTGGCCTCACCCTTCAGAAGCCTTGTTCTCCAGGACCGCTGTTACGCTCTCAGAATTACAGACGACATGTCTGTAATAAAGCACATTTTTGTTTTGTAAAAGACTGTAAATCACAGTTCTGACGCCATAACACAAGAACAAGTCCAACAAATGTATATCTTCACAAGCAAAAGAATGCCATATATCATAAATCCTTATATCATAACACTGCTGTTTTCGCGGTCTGAGCGAGTACTTCCTATTTTCGGAATCGCTGTTACGAAGGCAAAACAAAAATGAGCGTCTGCCTCACCCTGCTATGCCGCCCTACTTATTCTCGCTATCTCTGAACAAGTGTAACACCCATCCGTATTTCCGTATCTCGTCACTGTCGCAACTACTCGCGCGTATCGTACCGCGCGTGTCATACGTTCGTCACAGAGACTGCTACAGCAAGTGTCACAACCCGGCTAAGGTACACGACAAGCCGTGGTTTGTGACAATGCTCAGGGCCGTAGCCTGCATATCGCACTAAATAGTACTTGACACCTCTAGTGATCTTGTCTGAGAGAATGTGTGATATCTCAAACAGTGGTTGCCCTTCTTCGGTGATCATCGGTGGCAGAGGCAAAGGTGCTTGGATCGAGTCAGTATGCAACTATATTCTGGATACAGGCTGAACCGGATGGATACGAATGTCGAGATCCCCGAAATCTAGCTCATAAGCACGTCCATGGCTGACAACTTTAGATATGGTAAACGGCCCAATGTATGGCTGCTTAAAGTGTCGGCCTGCCTCTGTCAAACCAGTCCATTGAATAAACTCAGTCCGTAGAAGAACTTTCTGCCCTACTGCAAATTGTCGGGGCATGCGAGTCTTATTGAATCTGATGGCTCGGTTAATCTCTGCTGCTCGGGAAATGTTGTCTACCGCGTTGGCATGTACAGCCGAGTACTGGTCAAAGTGATCTCGAATAGCATTCTGTATTGGTACAGGAGCTTCTGGCGGAATAGTGATTGCCAGGTCATGAGGCGAAAGTGGCTGCGCCATCGAGTCGAGATAAAAGGGTGTGTAACCAGTCGTAGCAGAAACCGTGTTGTTAATTGCAAACTCCACCAGAGGCAACTTGTCCTCCCAAGAATTGGCTGAAGTATCATTGCAACAACACCTGAGGATGTCCTCAATGAAGGCATGGCTTCGCTCATTGCTTGCATTCGACCGTGGATGGTGTGAAGACGTCATAGACAATCTCGTACCAGTAGATTTCCACAGTGTTTGCCAGAATGAAGAAGTAAATCTGGGGTCTCGATCTGAAATTATGTTCCTCGGAAGACCATGGAGCTTGAAGATATGCTGCATATATATTGAAGCAGTGCGCTGAGCAGTCCAGGTCATATTGAAGGGAATGAGATGACAGCGATGAGTGAATTGACACATTACCACAAAAATACTGTCGTGCCCGTTAGTGGTGATAGGCAGGTCAGCAATCCAGTCAAGAGATACATCAAGCCATTTTGTCTTAGGCACACAATGTCGTATATGTGACTGACCATAAGGTTTGTGTCTCCTCGTTTTCTGGCGTTGGCACACGGGGCACTCCCGAATGTACTGAATTGCTGCCTTCGTCATTCCTGGCCAGTATTATCGGCTACGCAATAAATGAAGCATGCGATTTTTGCCTATATGACCAGAAATAGTGGCTGCGTGACACTCATGAAGTAGATTGTGGCGAAGCTGTGTGATCTCACCGTCATCTGTAGGAACTTTGGCAGTAGGTGGAATGTAAAGCTGTCTGCCAAAAATGGTCTTGCGATAGATCAATCCCTGAATGAGCTCGAAATTGCCGACTGTCTGTGATGATGTCGATGATGCCAGCTTGGATAATATAGATTGTGCAAATGTGTCACGATCATACTGAGATATAATAATGTCGTGAAGCTGATGACCCGATGATGCAGATATAAGAGCAATAAATGTAGGGTCTGTAGATGTAATGTCTGTTGAATGTGCCTCGCCGGCGATGTGATGTTGCAGACTATCAGTGAGTTCAAAGAGAGCAGAAATACGTGTAAGTGCATCTGCAACCTTATTCTTCTCGCCTGCAATATGCTCAATCCGAAAGTTGTATACTCGGAGAGCTCATCCAACCACCTCGCCTGTTTGGGGCTTAGTGTGGATTTGGACTGGAAATAAACCAGTGGCTGATGATCTGAGCGAACAATGGTCTCTGGAGCTCCCAGCAAGATGTGGCGAAAGAACCGGACGCCCTCCACAATGGCAAATAGCTCGATCTCAGGAAATGGCCAGCGTCTCTGTGTATCAGAAAGAGTGACGCTGTGATAGCCACATGGCTTCATACCTTTTCCTTGATCCTGCAATACTACTTGGCCAACGTGTGTGCCTGATCCATCGACCTCCATAATAGATGGCAGTTTCTGATCTGGAAGCTGTAGTACTGGAGCATGGCAGATGGCACTTTTGACATTGTCAAATGCCTGCTGCTGCTCAGATTCCCAGACAAACTCTGCATTATCCTTAAGGAGACGATTGAGCGACTCGGCAATCTTGGAGAATTTTGGTATAAATCTCCTAAACTGGCCGACCATGCCCAAGAATGACCGAAGAGATGACTTGCCATCTTTAGCCATGCGGCGTAGAGGCTGCTTACCAACGATTGGAGGTAACGGTTGGACCATATGACACTGGAGGCTGAATAGCCATGACTGCACGGATTCTGTCTTCAATGATTGAAAGGCCTGCCTCTGAGATACGGTGTCCGATAAAGTCGATGCATCTGACGAACAACTCAACCTTAGAAGGCCTGATGTAGAACTGATAATCTTTGCAGCGCTGTAAGAACTGGCGAACTTGCTTCACGTGAGTGTCAAAATCTGGACTGTACACTATGGTGTCATCCATGAAAATGACTAAGAAGAACTGATCAATGAAGTCGAAGAATGCTCGGTTTCCAACACGGAGAGCGGTTGCAGGAGCGTTGGTTAACCCGAAGGGCATTACTGTCCACTCGTACGAACCATATCTAGTTCGAATTATTGCTGTCTTATGAATGTCGTCTGGGTGGATGGGTATCTGATGGAAAAACTGGTTGAAATCGAATCTGCTGAACCAGCGTGCCCCCTTAAGCTGTTCAAGAAGGGTATCATGAGGTGGCAATGGATACGTGTCCTTTATGGTAATATCATTAAGGGCTCGATAATCACATCACATCCTCCACTTTTCCCCTGGCTTAGGAGCGAAAATGATTGGGCACCCATATGGTGATGATGATGGACGAAGGATACCCAGCTCGACATATTTGATGATCTGTCGTTTGAGCTCCTCCATCATAGGCACTGGAATAGTATGAACTGGCTGTGATGGTGGCTTATGCCCAGGTTCAATGTTGATGCGATGATATCCACCTTCAAACCGTTCTGGCCTATGGCCAGCTGGAAGATCCTCCTGGAAAATATCTGAAAAGTCTTCTCTGACACGATCACGTTCTGCTGTGACCTCTGCGTCTTCCATGGTAGTGTCCGAGTCAGCAGCTGCCATGACCAACTCACCATCGACCTCTGAGAGAAAAAAGAGATAAGCTACGGCTTCTTCAGCCGACCCACTGGATCGTATACGTCGTAGGTGCTTCCTCATGGTGGTGGCACTGACCAATTCCATTTCAGGAAGGTCATCTGAATCTGGAGTCTGTTCAACTCTGGATAGAACTGTACGAACACTGGAACCTGATGAGTGTTTCTTGGTGATCGTCATGTTCTTGGACTGAAAGTCAATGTGTGGGTTCCTTCTCTCCAACCAATCCTGTCCCAGGATGACTGTGAAGGGTTTCATGTCAATGACATAGAGATCTTCTGAATCCTTATACTTACCCAGCGTGAATGTAGCATTGGGAAGATAGAATGTACATGGTAATTGGCTTCCTCCAGCCAACCCCACTGAGAATGATGATGTATCTGATGGTGATATACCAAGCTGAGAAGCAGACTGTCTGTCGATGAATGACGATGTAGCTCCTGGGTCTATCAATATATCAGTACTCTGTCCATATACTTTCCCTTTGTACAGCAACAGCTTCTTCTGTGATTTCAGCTGTGCTGTCTGTGATCGCATCTGTGCGATATGATCTGAGGGAGTATCCATCTGCTGGAACTGTAGTGTCAGACTGGATAGGACTTCTTCTGAGATAGTCTCAACCCGGCCACTTGCTTCAGTGACATTTTCAGGCTGATTTATCGGGGAGTCCTCATCACTGGTACCTGCCCGGTACCCGGACAGTTTCCCTGCGGAGCTGGAGCTGATGCTGGAGCTGCGACTGCTGCATTGATGCTCTGCTGATTCTGGAGCTCCTTAACCAGGGTGTTGACTGTTTTTAGGAGTTTGTTAGACTCACTTTTACCACCCTGATTATTCTGTTGCTGCTGTCCCCTGTTCTGATTGTACTGACGTCCAGGATTGGGAGCTGGAGGATTGCCTTGTATGGCTTTCCCATCTGCTGTGCTGGTGGCGAAGCAATCCTTTTTGGTGTGATTAGTACGACCACAACGCTGACAAGACTGGGAAGGAGATGATGCTGATCCTTTCCCTTTTCCTTTCCCCTTGCCTTTTCCTTTGCCCTTCCCTTTATTCTTCTGGGAATTCTGGTTGGCCTGATTCTGATTGCCTCGATTCTGATTGGCACGATCATATGGCTTGTTGCCACGACCCTTCGGTCCTTATCCTTCTTGGCTGGACCTCCTGACTGCTCCTTCTGCCCCCTATAGTGAAGGGTCTCTGCCTGCTTCGAATGAACTACATAATTCAAGTCGAGCAAAACTTGTGTGGTTTTTGCCCACGACAAGTTATTCCTTTCATCTTCTGTAAGGAACCTGAGATGGAACTGTTTCCTGAGATCTGATTCCATATTGTTGACGAATCTGTCTTTGATCAGGACATCATCCAAATCAACTGATGCTAACGAAGCCAGTGATGTGAATGTGCGTAAGTAATCTGCAAAAGTCTGGTTACCCTGTTGTAGTGCCATTAAATGCTTTTTGGCAACTGACCGCTTGTGGGGATTTCCGAACTGCCTGAGGAATGTATTCCTGACATTTTCATTCGTGGCATCAGGCGTTTTAGCCACGACATGAAAGTAGTGTCTGTCATTATTCTGTAGGAGTGTGAGGAAGACTGTGATGAGATCCTTATCTGGTGCACCTGGATATGTGAACTGAAAATATCTGTCCACGGTCTCCATCCAAACCTCTGCATCCTGTCCGACTTTGTACTCCTTCGGTGGATTCATTTTCACCTTGGGAACAATTGCGGCTGGAACTGATGCTGCGAGGGCCTGACCATCATCTGGATCTGTAAATACAGGCGGAGCATGATCCTCCGTGTACTCCTCCTCTGGTTCCTGAGGCTCAGTCTCTGGATCTCTGTACCGAATCATGCCTGTCTTCATTCTGCTGATGGCATCGAAATATCCTATGTGATCATACCGGGTCTGAGTGTCAGCATAACCTTTTAACCATGTAGGTATTTTGAATCTGCTGAAGTGATCATAAGAACCCAGAATGTCAAAGTACCAGTTAGACGGATCTTGATCTATAGCTGGTATTTCTGCCATCTAAAACAAAACACCACACCAACAAAACCTTCAAAATGGATGTGTGTGTGTGATATATATATATATAGATATGTATATTGTACATGTATTATATTTGTACATTGATATAAATGAGGTGAAGTATATACATGATTCCACCTTCTCCCCCCTCAAGGAAGTGTGAAAACCATAGGCAGTTGTCAAGTGCCTAATACCTCATTAAGCAGCATGCAATCCTTATAGGAAGCAGCTGTACAGTTCTTGGGATGTTGCCCTACAGTTCTTGGGTTGTTGCCCGAAATATTAGTCATGCATGTGCTGATTTCAGCATGACCATAATGCCAAATACAGTGTTGTTCACTAGTATTCAGTGGCATTTTAGGGTGTTACGGGTTACTATGACTTTCATCACTTACAGTGATCTTAGGGTGTTACATGGTATCAGCAACACCTAATTATATCAAATTTGAGCAGCATGAATGTTTCCTGAAGGAATAAAGCAAAACTGCATTCAGCATGTCATTGCTTATCACGTGATACTTGAGATGTACGTTACACCCCTAAGTTTTATCATGTGATTTTAGGGTGTTACATGGTGTTTCAAGTGCTCAGAAATGTTTGCATATACCATTGATAGGATTACTTACTTAGGACTGCCAACTCCTTATATAACCTTAGCCAGAAGCTTAAGGCGAGACTTACTCCTCGGTTCAGTCGCCTGTCAGTGGCTGTCGATCACGTTGCCTACCCACGAATGGGCCTGCTGGAGGTCTGCTTTATCTCTTTGGCCGTTCTCCCACTTCAAGACCATCCAGCCCACCGCTGACACTGGTCACCCTCGCACCTTGGCACGGGACCACTCAAGAAACGGCATGCCCATTCTGCAACAGGGGAGCCTGCCGAGGCACCACCAGACCCCAAGCCTGCCACCTGAGCGGTGGCACTGGACTCTACGCCCGGTGGGTCAGCGACGGCAAGGTCCCCTCCCACCTGATGCCCCTCCTCATGCTCGTCGTCAACACCGGCCGGGTCGCTGCCGGCCAGGCACCACTGACACGCGTGTCCTTCCGTCAGCAGTACGGGGACCTTCGCCCCAGCAGTGGTACCCCAGAAACGCCCAACCCCGCCGTCCTGAACTCACCAATCCCAACGCCCGCCCCGAACCCCACGAGCACAGTGGCCCTGCAACCCATTTCTCCCCACCACCACGAACCCTTCCCCAGCGACCGGTGCGACATCTGCCACGAACCCCTGAAACCATGGCACCACCCCACACTGCCTTGCCACATCAGCGGCAACACCTCCATGTACGACAAGTGGATCACCCAGCCACCAGTGCCCAACAGGGCGAGTAGCCTTCGATGCAAAATGCCCATCGCATTAAGGAAGTTCAGACACCAGATGATCATCAACCACGACCGCCTCAACCGCAACGAGCCCCCGCTCACGCGCACCGAATATCTGCTGCATTTCCCAACCCGCGGCCCACGCCCTCTCTCAGAGCCATCTCCCACCCAAAACCACGCACCCCTTGAGCACCACGCGACACCAAGTGACACACCCCCGAGTCACACCCTTCCCTTTGCCACCGTCACCAACCTTCCCGTCGGCCACAATGAAGCCAGGGTCAGCGCACCTACAGTACCTCCCACAAAGACCCCCGCGATGGCAACTGTCAGCCCCACCCTCGGCACGACGATTCTGGGATGGGCCAAGCACCTCTACACCAACAGAATGGGAACAGCAACAACAACGCCGCCAATTCCCTCAGCAGACGCCCCTGGGTGCTCTTGCCTTCTCATGGAAATCGGCTTCCCCGGCTACGTCTGTCCCGCGCATCCCACCAACAACGACCCCACAGCACCACAGCGCCCACCAGCGGTGACGCGCCTGCCCACCCCCAGCAAGGAGGCAAGTCCTCCGCGAGCCGAGGCACGACGGCCCTCAACCCCAAAATGGACAACCATAATCGCATGCGCGATCTTCCTCATGGCCACCCTGCCCGCCGCTACCGCCGCCACGACGCTGGACTCCAACATCAGCCACACAGGGTTGCCCGGCGCCCAGTCACCGGTCAGCACCATGGACCCCACAATGCTGACCACCATACTCGGGCTCACAGCGTTCGTCGCAGCCACATTATGGGCCATTCCCAAAGCGCAACGCCAGAACCCCAACCCACATTCTGCTCAACGCTCAACCACCCGTGACGCCACCACAACCCACCACCACCACCACGACGCAACGACTCACCAACACCATCCCAACCACCGCAACGAACAACTCACCACCACCACCAACCCCACAACAACCACAGCACGTGCATCACCACAAGACATCCAATCCTCCACCCCCCACTCATACTTCACAGCAAGCGGTCGTCCCCACATTTCCACCTCCTCCACACCCGACACCACCTCCACCACACCTACCAACCCTTTCATGGACGACGCGCTGCCACCCCAAGAAGATCCCGATGCATCACACCGCCTCCCCGACCACATCCCGCGGGTACTGCACACACGCCCCAATGACCGAGAAAACACCCATCCCAACCCAACAACCACCTCTCCAACCCCCCGCAACTACCGACCCACCCCACCCGACTCACCACCGGCGCGCCCGCTACGCAACACCGCACGCAACAGCGATTGTCCATTCTGTGGGATCACCATCAACCGCCCGTACCACCGCTTCCTCCCCGACCGCTGCGCGGTGTCAGGAACACAAAACGATCTTGTTCTGCGTGGCTACTCCCCGTGCCGAATCCTCCAAGGAGATACACGTCCAGAGAATGTGGCACTCGTGCGCGACGCCACCGCCCTCATGTACATCAACACCGTCAAAGTTACAAATGGGTTCCGGCCACTGTCATTACGGCGGTTCAGGGCAAACGGCTCGCAATGGGCAGCGACAACACACACTCAAATTGCCCCACCCACCACCCCAACACGCACAACCGACCACAACTACGCACGCGGGGTGCCCACCCGCGTAGGCAGCCATTCAGCCCCGGCCGCACAAAACTCACAACAAACACACAACAACCGGCCCATTCCCGTCGCGCCACCCGCACCCCCCAATGCACGTTACCGCCCTGCCCCTCAAGCAGTGCAAGCCCCCCGCCGCAGACCCCGGTCGTCCACCATTCCACTGCACATCTGGCTGGCAACCGCCATGATGTGCGTTTTCTCCCTCGCAAGCCCCGCCACAGCACTGACACCCACCAACATCGTCAGCGACGCCCCAGCATGTCCACCCCTCTTCTTCGTACTACCATCAACATATGTCGAGCCGCAGCCTCTCCTCCCGTTGCTGGGG
>LGRX02017438.1:0-21170 GCA_001247695.2 Cymbomonas tetramitiformis
GGGTTTCGTGACGAGAAGTTCGGTTAAGTTATTATCTTATTTGAAGACGATTCGGATATATAATATTTGCAAAATATTATCGTATTTTGCAAATACGATGCAAAACATATTATTACTATCGGTTGTTCTGCAAGTGGTTGTTCTGCAGCCGTGCGGTGAAGTCTAGCAGGTGGTTGTTATGCAGTGAAGTCTAGCAGGTGGATGTTCTGCAGTGAAGTCTAGCAGGTGGATGTTACGCGGTGAAGTCTAGCAAGTGGATGTTCTGCAGCGAAGTCTAGCAGGTGAATGTTATGCAGTGAACTCTAGCAGGTGGATGTTCTGCAATGAAGTCTAGCAGGTGAACACCTCAGGGCGCCTGATCTGCCTTCCTTATGCGGCGAGTCACTTGTTGGCTGTCAAGTGTGGCGGGCTCCACGCGGCGGACACTACAACCTTGCATGCGTTCGGCACGACGTGTGCTGCGAGTGATCCCAAGCCCCCGGGATTCCTCTGCACCTGCCTCCTCCTCCTCTTGCCAGGCATCAACCCAATCGGCCGCTGGCTCTTCGAGCCCCTCAGCCCACTGGATCACCGCCAGCCCACCGTCTGTCAGGGTTATGACCGATGACATATGTGTCATACATGTCATACGTGTCATACATGTCATACATGTCATCCATGTCATGTCATGTCATATATTATTATGACAGTCGGTCATGTCATATATTATTATGACAGTCGACAGTATGGTCGATCATGACTGTACAGGTCGAGTCGCGTCATACATTTATGACAGTCGTCAATACGGTCGACGATGACTGTACATGTCGCCAGATGATTATGTCATATCATCAGGCATCCCTGTCATCGAGAGTTCGTATGATTGAACTCGAAGATGGCAAAGTAAAGATACATCTTGGAAACAAACCAAGAACCATCTTTAGCTTTCAGCATGCGCAGAACTCGCATGTGCAGCATGAACGAACTAGTCGTTACTACCATGCTGGTCGTTCAACCTACGTCTCGGGTTCACAACCCAATGGCGGTACCATCTAAGATGATGGGTGACGTAGGTATAAAAGTGAGGAAGCGTTGTGCTTCAGCAGATCCTCTTACAGAGACTGCACTCACAAACCCGCTCATCCGTTCACCTGCATTGCTGTCCAACTTTGCAGTGTTTCATTGTATATTGATAATATATTCACGGCGCTTGTATCTACAGCCGTATCAGTGGTATTCTAAAAGTCGTCAAGGCACGATACTCGAGAACCCAAGTGGGTGCAGTGATAGACATAGCATATTTAATATTGTTCGCAGGTTTGCAGGAGGGCGCACATACGACAGCGCTCGCATAAATTGAATATCTGCAGCCCGAATAATATACGTTCGCATATCGACAGCACAGAAATTGCGCGAGAAGATTTTCCGCAGCGTACTCGCAGAAATAGCTGATCGCACATATACGCGATAAGGTGTGCATATGACATATATCGGCGCAGCAATGAAATGTACACGATCAATGGTTCGCGGATATATGCATGTTCGCAGATGCGATAAATAATCGGCAAAATCGTTTCCGCGCGGAAAATCATCAGCGCAGTATCGCAATTTTCATGATTGCGCTGAATTGCTTTTTGTACGGCCTCATATATGTTGATGCGCGATGATCACTAAATTGCAGATGGCAGCATGCGCGATGGTCGCATACTGCGCGATGGTCACATATTTTGCAGAAGTTGATCGCAGCATGCGCGCGCTTGCAAGAATCACGTTCGAAAATTGTCCAGAATGATATATGACATAGTGGTCATCGACAGAATCTTAATTTGTATACATGTCAGCGCCCGTATCATGTGCTGATGAATGGCGACGACAATTCATACTTTTCATCAGCAGCGCGCTCGCATTTGTATACAACGTACATCAGCGATTTTTGCAAATCATCTCTACGCACTGTTTACAATCACTGCGTGCAATGATTTATGGCCTGTCAGCATAATATATACCTTTCATGATTTCATAAAATGCGAGGAATGCTCGATTTTAGCACGTACAGTTTTAATGTGTCTACATGCAGTGAGAACCACACATGTGTACGCACGATGAAATCATATGTAGAACGATTGTATATATGCAGGAATGCTAAGAGCACATGATCGCTATGCTGTGGATACATACTGCTGTGAATGCCTTATTATCATACTGCAGCAGATTCCAATGTTCTGATGACCACACAAATACTTTTGATCATCAGCATTATACTTATCAGCAGCACAATGATCTGTGCACAATATGTGTGTGCAGATCAGCACACACACACATACACTCATTTCACTTACAACAATCATTAATACACAGTGCATATACTTCTATATCATGCACACATCTTATGCTGAATGATTGCAATGTTGTAAATGTTACATACTTTATTATACTGTACAGCTTGATCACGATAACAGCTGTAGTACATAGAGCATAAGCATATTGCAGTGAATGCTAGTTTATATTTGAATCCATGTTGCAAAGGGTGCCTGACAGTAATCTAAACACCATAATTAGTTTGTCGTGCCCTGGTGGAGCCGAGATGCTCTCCAGGTAACATGTACATTCTATGGTGGATTACTTGAAGGAATGCTCACCTGAGCTTCATGTAAAATCTATCATTAACTCATTTCGTAATGAGATTATCATGGAATTACAACAATCCCTAAACTATATATATCATGTTAGATGTAATCAGTACGTGGTATGCTGACAATCTGCATGATAGGTTGTTAGGATATTGTGATATCCATAAAGATCTTGCAAAGTGTGTGTAAGTAAACACACACACACACACTAGTACTAATCAGCAGTACTATACACTGCACAAACACTAGCATTCATTATACATGTTGACAATACACTGACTCCAAGTGTAATGATCAAGTATTGTATCAATACATAATACATAGATACCATTTTCCAAACACATGTGCGTGGAAAATGTCAGTGATTGCGATAGATAAGGGAGCAGGATAAGACAAGATGCTGTAGGGCTGGATGGAGTTATCTCCAGACCCGAAGGCAAGATACTGCACCCATTAAACAGCTGGTAACTGTTGGGTGCAGTCCACTCGTCATTCCACACACTATCGCTGGAGCAACATCAATATCTACATTGCATTCTGACAGTTGATACAGATGATCACTTCACATGCATGTACCAACTCAGATCAGCAACCATACATGAATTGACAAAAGGTGGTTGTGGACGTACACACACACAAACATTGTGTTGTGTAAAAACTGCTCAGATTATATCTAGCAGTGTCCAGATGTATTTGAACATAGAGATATCACTTGATATACTCGTTGTATACATCCAAATATATCTTAGGATCTGACACAACTCTGAATTCATTTACAGTTGATATATCTTAAATATCACCAGAGATACATTTGCCTCCATGGGTTTCAATCAGTAAAACCCAGAAATGTGATCAACCTCAGATGTTGATATGCAGAATAATTCACTTTTATGCCATGAAATTTGTCATGTGCAAAGGTGAAGTGATTTGCAGTGCTTCTGTACTTTGCAGTCCACACACACACAGAGATATGTATATATATATATATACATATAGCCAAAAACGGCCAAAATGGGTAAAATCCGTTTGCGATAGATTTGAAAATTGAAAATCGGACCCTATTTTATTTGATAATATGATTTTATACCTATTGAGGTATGAGAAAATCATAATGACAATAGTCATATCTCGTGTAACACCCTAGATATTAGGTGTGTAATATATAGGGGTGAACATATTGGCTGTAACGAAAAATCGGTCAAAATACAATACGTGTAATCTTTTGCAAATTCGGGATTGATTTTTTTTGCTATAATGGATATTTATCTATCAAATAACAATCCCTGAAAGACATAACACGTGTAACACCCTGTAACACCCTAATATTTGAATGTGTGTGTCAGGGGTGTAACGTACCCTCTGAAAATCACTTAACATTCACTTAGGTATTGAATGCAGTTTTGCTTAAAAATCTTTGCAAAAACGTTATACTGCTTATTTTTTACCTGTATTAGGGTTACTGATATCAAGTAACACCCTAAACACTGTATTGAGTAACAGGGTCACTGTAACTATATATGCTCTAAAATGCCAGTTTTATTTCGTAAAACTTCGTTTTTTGGCATTATTATATCATGCTAAATCATCATAGACATGATAATACTATGGGCAACAACCCTAAAACTGTAGGGCAACAACCCAAAAACTGCAGGGCTACAACCCAAGGACTGTAGGGCTGCAACCCTAAAACTGTAACAGCTGATTCCTATAAGGAATGCATGCTGAATGAGGTATTGGCAATTGACAACTGCCACTGTATCACACACTTCCTTGAGGGGGGAAGAAGGTGGATATATGTATATGCATAACCTCATCATAATATACAGATATACCATATATAACATATAAATCACACACACTCAGTTAGACAATTAGCTGAAGGTATTTTTTGTGCTGTGTTTTGTTTTTAGATGGTTACTATCGAAGAGGAAGAGCATGAGGTTCCTGATATCAACCCAGATCATTCGACTTGGTTTTTCGACATACTTGGTTCATACGATGCATACAGTCGGTTTAAAATCCCGAAGTGGATCGCTGGTTATGCCGATACACTAACCAGATATGACCACATAGGCTATTATGACAATGTCAGTCGCATGAAACCAGATATGAGCCGGTACAAGGATCCTGCCAATGAGCCTCAGGCACCAGAAGCAGAGTATACAGCAGACAGTCCTCCTATGGTCTTTGTAGATCCAGATGCAGATACAGTACCAGCACCAGCTCCACCAGCTCCACCCAGTTTGGTCCCCAAGGTGAAAATGACACCACCTAGGGAATTCAAATCAGGACAGGACGCAGAGGTCTGGTTGGATACAGTGGACAGATATTTCCAGTTCACTTATCCAGGTGTCAATGATAAGGATTTGATCACAGTGTTTCTTACTCTCATTCAGAATAACGACAGACACTATTTCCAGGTCTTGGCACAACAACCATATGCCACTTATGAGATGGTCAGACAGACGTTCCTCAGACAATTTGGTAATCCTCATAAGAGATCAGTAGCCAAGAAACACCTAATGGCACTGACTCAAGGAACCCAAACCTTTGCAGATTATTTGCGCACATTTACATCACTGGCTTCTTTAGCAGCAGTTGATTTAAATGATGTGCTAATAAAGGACAGATTCGTCACCAGTATGGATTCTGATCTCCGCAGACAATTCCAGCTCAGATACCTGACAGAAGAGCAGAGGAACAATCTGTCGTGGCAAGAAACCACACAGATATTGCTTGATTTGAACTACGTCATTCACTCAAAGCAATCAGAAACCCTTCACTATCGGGGTCAGAAGGAGCAGTCATCTGGAGGTCCATCCAAGAAGGAAAAGGACAGAGGACGTGGCCAGAAGCCATATGACAGATCCAACAGAAATCGGAATTGGAATCAGAGTGGCAGCCAGAACTCCAATCAGAATCGGAACAAAGGAAAAGGTGGTAAAGGCAAGGGCAAAGGAAAAGGAAAAGGAAAATCACAGAATGATAAGACCTGCAATCGTTGTGGTCGTGTTGGTCACATCGAGAAGGATTGTTTTGCCACCAGGACCAATGATGGAAAGGAGATCAAGGGTAAGCCACCAGCTCAGAATCCTTTTCAGAATCAGAGACAGCCACAGAAGAATCAGGGTGCTAAGGATGGGTCTGGCAAACTCATCAATACGATCAACACCTTGGTCAAGGAACTGAAGAGTCAGCACAGCATCAATGCAGCAGTTGCAACTCCAGATCCAGTTCCATCAGCTCCAGCTCCTCAGGGAAACTCTCAGGGTACTGCGCAGGTACCGGTGTTGAGAGCACCCCGAGGGTAGATCAGCCTGAAGATGCCACTGAAGCAAGTGGCCGGATTGAGAGTATCTCAGAAGAAGTCCTTTCCAGTCTGACATTGCAGTTTCAGCAGATGGACAATCCCACAGAACACATCGCACAGATGCAGTCTCAAACAGCACAGCTGAAATCACAGAAGAAGCTGTTGTTGTATAAAGGGAAAGTTTATGGACAGAGTACTCACATTTTGGTAGATCCAGGAGCCACATCGTCTTTCATCGACAGACAGTTCGCTGCTCAGCTTGGTATAGCTCCCACAGATTCTTCATCATTTTCAGTGGGATTGGCTGGAGGAAGCCAACTACCATGCACATCCTATCTTCCCAAGGCTAGATTTTCGTTGGGCAAGTATAAGGATACAGAAGATTTCTACATCATTGACATGAAACCATTCACTGTCATTCTGGGTCAAGATTGACAGTTGGAGAGGAGGAATCCACACATTGACTTTCAGACCAAAAATCTGACGATCACTAGGAAGCATTCATCAGGCTCCAGTATTCTCACAGTATTGTCCAGAGTTGAGCAAACTCCAGACTCAGATGGCCTTCCTGAAATGGAATTGGTCAGTGCCACCACTATGAGGAAACATCTCCGTCGCATTCGATCCAGTGGTTTGGCTGAAGAAGCCGTAGCATATCTCTTTTTCCTCTCCGAGGTCGATGGTGAATTGGTCTTTGCAGCATCAGACTCAGACACCACAATGGAAGACCCCGAGGTCACAGCAGCACGTGATCAAGTGAGAGAAGACTTTTCAGACGTTTTCCAAGAGGATCTTCCGGCTGGTCATAGGCCAGAGCGGTTTGAAGGTGGATATCATAGAATCGACATCGAACCTGGACATAAGCCTCCTTCACAGCCAGTACGCACCATTCCAGCACCCATGATGGAGGAACTCAAACGGCAAATCATCAAATATGTCGAGTTGGGTATCCTTCGTCCATCATCATCGCCATATGGATGCCCAATCATTTTCGCTCCTAAGCCAGGGGGAAAGTGGAGGATGTGTTGTGATTATCGTGCCCTGAATAACATCACCATCAAGGACACGTATCCACTACCACCACATGACACCCTACTAGAGCAGCTGAAGGGATCAAGATGGTTCAGTAGATTTGATTTCAACCAGTTCTTTCACCAAATCCCCATTCATCCGGATGATATACATAAAACTGCTATTCGCACCAGATACGGTTCTTATGAATGGACAGTTATGCCTTTCGGATTGACCAATGCTCCTGCAACAGCACTTCGTGTAGGAAATCGGGCATTTTTCGACTTCATCGACCAGTTCCTTGTCATATTCATGGACGACACTATCGTATACAGTCCAGATTTTGACAGTCATGTGAAGCATGTTCGACAGTTCCTCCAGCGTTGCAGAGATCACCAGTTTTTCATCAGGCCTTCCAAGGTGGAGTTGTTCGTTAAATCTATAGATTTTATCGGACATCACATATCTGAAGCAGGCCTATCCATCATCGAAGACAGGATCAGAGCAGTCATGGCAATTCAGCCTCCAGTGTCTTATGGTCCTACCGTTGGAAAGCAGCCTCTACGCCGTATGGCTAAAGATGGCAAGTCATCCCTTCGGTCATTCTTGGGCATGGTTGGTCAATTTAGGAGATTCATACCAAAGTTCTCCAAAGTTGCCGAACCTCTCAATCGTCTCCTTAAAGATAATGCAGAGTTTGTCTGGGAAACTGAGCAGCAGCAGGCATTTGATAACCTCAAAAGTGCCATCTGTAACGCTCCAGTATTACAACTTCCAGATCAGAAACTGCCATCTATTTTGGAGGTCGATGGATCAGGCACACACGTTGGCCAAGTATTACTCCAGGATCAAGGAAAAGGTATGAAGCCATGTGGCTATCACAGCGTCACTCTATCCGATACACAGAGACGTTGGCCTATTCCTGAGATCGAGCTATTTGCCATTGTGGAAGGCTTCCGATTCTTTCGCCACATCTTGTTGGGAGCTCCTGAGACTATTGTACGCTCAGATCATCAGCCACTGGTTTATTTCCAGACCAAATCCACACTGAGCCCCAAACAGGCACGGTGGTTGGATGAGCTCTCTGAATACAACTTCCGTATAGAGCACATTGCTGGCGAGAAGAATAAGGTTGCAGACGCACTCACGCGTATCTCTGCACTTTTTGAACTTACTGATTGTCTTCATCATATGGACATCAGCGAGGTCATTCCATCTGCAGATCCTACATTCATTGCTCTTATATCTTCTTCATCAGCTCATCAGCTACACGACATCATTATATCCGAATATGATCGTGACACATTTGCACAGACTATTTTAGCTAAGCTGACATCATCGACTTCATCACAGTCAGTCAGCAGCTACAGCTTCGAGCTCATTCAGGGGTTGATCTATCGTAAGACCATATATGGCAGACAGCTGTACATTCCACCAACAGCTAAAGTCCCCACAGATGACGGTGAGATCACACAACTTCGCCACATTCTTCTTCATGAGTGCCACTCAGCCACTATTTCTGGTCATGTAGGCAAAAATCGCATGCTTCATCTTCTGCGTAGCCGGTATTATTGGCCAGGAATGACAACGGCAGCTATCAAGTACATTCGGGAGTGCCCCGTTTGTCAGCGCCAGAAAACGAGGCGACACAAGCCTTATGGTCAGGCACACATACGATATTCTGTGCCTAAGACAAAATGGCTTGATGTATCTCTTGATTGGATCACTGATCTGCCTATCACCACTAATGGGCACGACAGTATATTTGTGGTAATGTGCCAATTCTCTCATCGTTGTCATCTCATTCCCTTCAGCATGACCTGGACAGCTCAGCATACTGCTTCCATCTATATGCAGCATATCTTCAAGCTCCATGGTCTTCCGAGGAACATCATCTCAGATCGAGACCCCAGATTCACCTCTACATTCTGGCAGACACTGTGGAAATCTACTGGTACGAGATTGTCCATGACATCGTCACACCATCCACAGTCGAATGCTGCCAATGAGAGAAGCCATGCCTTCATTGAGGACATCCTCAGGTAAATTTCAGATTGTTGATTCATGATATGATTTCACCATCCTCTGGTTTACAAACTGATTAGTAGCATTTTCATTTTCAGGTGTTGTTGCAATGATACTTCAGCCAATTCGTGGGAGGACAAGTTGCCTCTGGTGGAGTTTGCAATTAACAATACCGTTTCTGCATCAACTGGTTATTCACCATTTTATCTCGACTCGATGGCGCAACCACTTTCGCCTCATGACCTGGTTATCACTATTCCGCCAGAAGCTCCTGTTCCAATACAAAGAGCTATTCGAGATCATTTTGACCAGTACTCGGCTGTTCATGCCAACGCGGTAGACAACATTTCCCGAGCAGCAGAAATTAGCCAAGCCAGATTCAATAGGACTCACATGCCTAAGCAGTTTGCAGTTGGGCAGAAAGTTCTTTTACGGACCGAGTTTATTCAATGGACTGGTTTGACAGAGGCAGGCAGACACTTTAAGCAGCCATATATTGGACCGTTCACTATTTCCAAAGTGCTTAGCCATGGACGTGCATACGAGTTAGATTTCGGAAATCTTGATATCCGTATTCATCCGGTACAGCCTGTATCCAGATTAGAGCTGTACAATGACTCGATCCAAGCACCTTTGCCTCTGCCACAGATGATCACCGAAGAAGGGCAACCACTGTTTGAGATATCACATATACTCTCGGATAAGTTCACTAGAGGTGTCAAATACTATTTAGTACGATACAATAATCACCCACCTTTAAGAAAACAGGAAATTCACGCCAGCGTATTTTTACATAGAGTTATTAAATATGGGGGCGATGTATTAAATATGACGGTGTTTGGGAAAACGCTGGCTGTTTCCTTAACGTCGAGTTTCCTTAACGGCGAGTGATTACTGTATGCAGGCTACGGTCCTGAGCATGACACCTGGGTCAAAGCCACAGAGCTGACCAATGCAGCAGACATTATAGCTGCCTATGAAGGCTAACCATTATATTAAGCCTTATGCCCTTACTTCTTGTAATATATACTAATACATGTCGATCATCTATATAACCTTGCTCTTAATGTTTATCATTATGTTGCATTGAAGCGGGAATTGATCCTTCCTTGCTAAAGGTGTAGTGAGCCTTGTTCAAAATCATACCCTTGCACAGATACGCACACATGCGAGATATCATATCTGTGGATAAATAAAAACTGCTAAATGCTACCTTTGCCAAAACCGTGGTTTGTCATCGGATTCTTGGCCAGTCATCCGAAGCTACCGGAGACATCGACTGAGGTAGACGGAGTTGTGATCCTAAGTTGTGCTTGACAAACATAACTAAATAAATTTCACATTAGTACGTGGCGAATCCATTCTCACTCATCGCGATAGATGTTCGTCAAAGCGTGCGTACTGGACAAAAACATTGAGGAGTTGAGCAGACCGGTTGAGGATTATAAGTCCAATTCCGTTAAGCAGGGCCACTCCGTTTGCATTAAAAACAAGCCCCAAAAATCGGGCTCCCCATCGCCACCTATGATCCTCCAAAGTAGCTTAAGGAGGGGAGGAAGGGTTGGGTGCACTATATCAGGCCGAGAATCGTGCGATTATAAATCGTTAAATCGTGGGATCATCGTTCGCTAAAGCGACGACGGCTAGCGCAAATAATCCGTAACGTAGACTTCGGATGCTTTGAATCGTCTAGCACATACATGATAACGTGTGGATCAATCAGTAATCCAGCGTAGGATTGTATCGCGAAAACGCTCTTCATTGAACCTTGGAACGTCACTCAACGATACGATTTCCGAAAGGTGGGCTACATCCTAAGAACTGTAAGGTGAGGGACTAAAGTGGACTCAGTTCCCCCCAATAACCTAAAAACACCATGAGGGACGCCTCAAATCGGTGTAAGAAGACTGGTACCAGCAAGAAGCGACAACAACAAAGACATCAAAGACATATACAAAGGTATGCCCGTTGTGAGGTCACAACTCTCTTAAGAGGGGAGATCTGTCAGGGTTATGACCGATGACATATGTGTCATACATGTCATACGTGTCATACATGTCATACATGTCATCCATGTCATGTCATGTCATATATTATTATGACAGTCGGTCATGTCATATATTATTATGACAGTCGACAGTATGGTCGATCATGACTGTACAGGTCGAGTCGCGTCATACATTTATGACAGTCGTCAATACGGTCGACGATGACTGTACATGTCGCCAGATGATTATGTCATATCATCAGGCATCCCTGTCATCGAGAGTTCGTATGATTGAACTCGAAGATGGCAAAGTAAAGATACATCTTGGAAACAAACCAAGAACCATCTTTAGCTTTCAGCATGCGCAGAACTCGCATGTGCAGCATGAACGAACTAGTCGTTACTACCATGCTGGTCGTTCAACCTACGTCTCGGGTTCACAACCCAATGGCGGTACCATCTAAGATGATGGGTGACGTAGGTATAAAAGTGAGGAAGCGTTGTGCTTCAGCAGATCTTCTTACAGAGACTGCACTCACAAACCCACTCATCCGTTCACCTGCATTGCTGTCCAACTTTGCAGTGTTTCATTGTATATTGATAATATATTCACGGCGCTTGTATCTACAGCCGTATCACCGTCCATGCGACGTCGCTTGCGCACTTGAGCGTGATTGTGCTTCACGTAAATGAGCTTGTCCACCGTTTCCCAAGACAACCTGTTCCGCTTTTTGCACTCGATCGCGTTCATGACCTTGTGCCCTCTCTCGGATACCGTGGCCGTACAGCTTTGAGCACATGCTCGCATGCCCACCACCTGCAGGTCGGGGACCTCGCTGCCATACAAAGCCCAAAAGTCGGCAGCAGACACACGCTTGGCATTCGTCCACGCGTGACATTGAAGTCCTCGGTGGTCTCATCCAAACCCTTGCTCACTCCAGTGCACGAGCGAGATCCCGCTGCCTTTGATCTGTCCAAGGTGTGAACAAATCCTATCGGGGGTTCCATCGAACTTCTTGGAGCAAAATAAACAACTTGCCACCTCGCTTGGTTTCCCTCGATGCCCAGCAGGGTAGAGGACGTCGTCTCCAAACTCGTCCTTGTCAGGGGCAATCACTCGCACGAAGGCCCATAGAAAGTCAGTTTTAAAGTCTGCAGTGTGAGATCTCTTTGTCACTCTTCGTCGCTTGTGGCGCCGAGACCGTGGACACAGTATCACTCTCAGCAGCAGACATTTTTGGCCCGTCCTGTAAGGATTCGTTCAGCAGGATTCAGGCGCTTCAAGCGTTCAGCCGCACAATCGGAATGGCACATTGACACATGTGTCAATGTGCGATGTGAGAAAATTCAAGAAGTCGAACTCGGAACTGTCGAAGTGTCATGTCAAGTCGGGTCAAGCCTGTCTGAGGCTAAGGCTGTGTCCGCATACGGGCGTCAAACGTAAAATTGAGCCCTTAACACTGGGGGGCATATAGCCTACGTAATTTACGGGTAAATGACGTATTTCGGGGTCTCGAACTTTTACGCGTATTGCGTATCTGCCAACATAGTCATTCTTGCTCAAAACTGCACCGGAAAATTCTGAAATTTTGACAGAACTCAAATGACCCATTGAGGACCATTTGCGCATCGTTAATTTGTTGATATATCATCCCTCGTTTTTTGCAATATTGAATATGCAGCAGCTGTGGGATGTTTGACATATTTTTCTTGTTTCGCCGCAATAACAAGTAAGTTCACGTCGCGTGGCTTCGCCCGATCACATCAGTCGAGTTCCCCCCCCTGCTATGCTTATAATTAATCCCCTTGCTTTAGCCCCGATTTCACATCGTAAGTGCTCGGGGCCCAGACGCCGCGCCGAGCACCATGACCGTGCGGTTTAGTTGTTGGGACGTTGGGACTTCACTTGGGAGCTTGGGACTCGATCAGCGTGATACGGGAGGGACGAACGGATCAACGGAAGGTTCAATATCAAAGCCAGACTAAAGTTCGTCAGACTGCAGAATCACACGAGAGGAACGACGCAAGCATTTTGCGCCTCTCGCGCTCTCACATTTCCTTAGCATAATATCAGGAAAACTCGGCAAGCAGGAACCGCAGAATTTCCCTCAAGAATTTTAGCCACAGGCGCTGTTGATACGAGATTAAACTCGCTTCGTGTAACGCGCTTTACCATGAATTCTGGTGCTGGTGCAGAGCTTGTGCGATGTGTGAAGGAGTATTTCAAAAAGATGCTGAGCGAATCTGGAAGCGGAATGAAAGTTCTTTTAGTGGATTCGGAAACGGTACGTTTGCTATTTTCTTGCTTGAAGACGTCGGAATACGTGTGGGTCACGGCTGGGCGTTTGAGTTGTAAACCTGTTGAGCAGATGGAGATCGTGACCGCTGTATACACCCAATCTGAAATATTAGCTAAAGAGGTGAGCTGTACAATCTTCGCTTGCCCTTGTCTGTTGATCGATGAGATGCGTTCGATGTGCAACGGTATTGAACTAGATTGGATTCCATTTTGCCTGCCTTCTAGAACGAAGCGGCGTATTGTCTTCTCCTGGCACCTGAAATTATCGAAGCATAGTGGAGCCTGGTGCTCGATCGGCAAGTTTTTCTGAGCTCACTAGACGTTTTGTCGTATTGCTGTTATAACAATGCTGCCATCGACTCTTTCGTGAGGGTGTGAGGCTGCTGCCATCATACTTCTAGGTTAGACGCACGGCAACGAGGCCAGCTTTCCCTTCCGATATTTATTACTCACTTACTTCCTAGACAAGATCCGCATGGCAAACCGGTGTCGGCTTGGACTAGGAATCCTGTCCTTGTCCAATAACCCAAGTGGGATCCAAAATACCGATCTCATAGCTTGAACGCACAACGAGGTTTTCTGCTTGCCAACTGCCGTCTTCAACATGCCATCGGCTGTCAAGTCGTTGCAGTGTCCATGTATCCATGCTAGGCGTTTTTAAGAGCTGCTACTTTTCTGAAGGCGGAAGACTTAGCGATGCCGCAGGTGTTCCTCGTAGAGAAGCTGGAGCTCTCCGAAGAGCAAGGCGAATCGATGCTGCACATGAAAGTATGTCCTCTCTTCACTCTGCGGCCAATTTTTCCTCTATTAAACTGCTGCGCTGCTGGTCTTGTCGCTAAAACTTTCTTGTAAACCTGCTGCGCGGCCTCTCGTCGTTACAGCACCCTTCTGAACCCATTTTCCCGTCAGTCTCCTCGTGACGACAACGTTGAGTGACCCCCTTTGCCACCCGCCTCCTCAGCAAGACCAGTTCATCATCTTCACAGTTACCCTTCGCCTGGAGGCCGTTTGTAAAGGTTTCCTTTTCTGGTGTACGATAGGCGGTGTGCTTTGTGCGACCGACGTCAGACAACCTCGCACATCTCAAGAGACATCTGAGAACACCTAAATATGGAGAATATCACTTGTGTATGCCTCCCGATCTTCCCTGCTCCTTTGTTTTGCTCTCAAGAAGTCCTTCCTCCCCAGTTCCAGCTTGCTCTCCTCTCTGCTTATCGTGAGACCCAGGCGCTGACTCCCGTGCACCGCCGGCTGTGGCAGTTTTCTCGAACATGGTGCGGGACGGGTATCTCCAGCAGCTTGCGGAGGCCGATGAGGGCGAGCTAGTGCGCCAGGTTCAGGTATTCGCCTAGCCGCACGCTACCGAGTGGTTTAACAGCCCAGCCCTGCCTGCCAACTATGCCCTCTGGCCCTCGTCAGCTGTCGCCCGACTGAAGATGGAAAACCGCAAATATTACAAATCTCCTGTCCACACCATGACCATCAAGAAGGGCTGTGGTGCGAAGCACTGGTGCGAAGCACTGGTGCGAAGACACAGCTCGGTCTCCATGCAAGGCCACTCGGAGTGACGTGCAGCTGTGAGCGAATCGTCAGGGTTTCCCTCTGGGGAGGTCGTTTCCGAGGCTGGGTGCGCTGTTGTGCGTCACCTTGCAGCGTGGTGTTCACTCGGCCTCCAGCAGGTGGCGTGCGGAACTGCTCGCCACCTTGCAGCTTACTAGCTTCAAAGCTATATCAGAGACAGAATGTGTACCTGGGCGCCAGCTGGCAGCTAAATGTGCAAGTGCGGCAATCTCGGAGGTGGGATGCATCGCTGCGTGGCAGCTGGCAGCTGGGTGTCCAAGGGAGGCTATCTGGGAGGTGGGGGTGCAAAGCTGCACGCCACGTGGCCGCTGGATGTCCACGTGAGGCTATCTGGGAGGCGCGGTGCGTAGCTGCGTGACAGCTGGCAGCTAACGGCCCCACCGGAGCATTCGGGCGGGGGTGCGTAGCTGCGTGCCACGTGGCATCGTTGCCCACGTGGTTGCAGCAGTTTGTGTCGGGCTTCCATGCGCCAGGCCCCCTTGGTGCCGAACCTTTGGCGTATCTGATGTGCGCCGAGGGAGGGGTGGGTGATGGGCCTGCAGGAGTACTTCGCAGACTATTGTGCCCTGGACTCCTCACACTTCACGGTGCCAGTGGCTGACCCCTCCAGCTGCTTCCTTCCGCCGAACAGACACCCGCAGGTGCGTGGCTTGCAGAGGGGCGGAGGAGAGTATCTCCAGGAGGGGCCCTTGAATTCGCTGGGCAAGGTGTTATCGGCTTGTTGCGGGCGGGTGAGCAGATGGGCAGCTCTTTGACGTAAAGACCGCATCTGTGGATTATCCAGGGCAAGGGTGAGGCGAGATGACTTAGGTCTCGTCTAGGGTCTCGACCTCCGTGCAGCTCGAGAGGATCCAGATGCATATCCCGGAGTGCGTGGATGCTTTTGACCCTCCGCGCGAGGATACTGTCCCAGTACAGGAAGTTGTTGGGAGTGTAGCCGGCCGTGACTGCGCCGGGCACGGGTGCGGCAGGCAACGCAGCACACTCGCGACCGGATGGTGCAGGGCATCGCCTCGGTGCTGCTGTCCCTGAAGCGCCGCCCCATCATCCGCTACCAGGAGAGGTGCTTGCCCGGCAGCCCCAGCTCTGGCCTGTCCTTGCCTTCGCTCTGCACGCGTCGACGCCATGCGCCCAAGGGCAAGTGACATCCGGTGACACCGCGTGGATGCGGGGCGCAGCTCGGAGAACTCGCGCAGTGTTGCAGGAGACGTGTACCGACTGGTGTACGAGCAGGTGTGTGCCCGCCTGGTGTGGCGCCCCACTGCAGTGCAGCCAGGTGCGGAAGGATGTGCACCAGGGTGATATGTACCCTAGAAGTCTCCCTCCCTGGTGTAAAGGTGCGCTCCACGGGGAGCATCGTGAGGGCGCGGGTGGTGCACGCGCGGATGAAGGGTATTGTGTGGCCTTGGCGGGTGCGAGCATGTTGCCGGGATAAGACGATGCGCAGCCTTGGTGAATTCGCAGCTTATGTTGCCCAATGAATGAAAGGCATTCGCGCGCTGGCCTTAGTAGTTCTACCCAAACATGCCGCGGGGATGATGAAGAAACTACATTAGCCTTGAGTGGAGTGCGGGCATTGCCCGGAATGAAAGAAGTATGGCGCAAGGTAGGTGCGAGCATATTACCCCAGGAATGAAGGGCGTTCATGGCCTT
Source organism: Cymbomonas tetramitiformis (assembly GCA_001247695.2). Taxonomy (NCBI): domain Eukaryota; kingdom Viridiplantae; phylum Chlorophyta; class Pyramimonadophyceae; order Pyramimonadales; family Pyramimonadaceae; genus Cymbomonas; species Cymbomonas tetramitiformis. The sequence continues at coordinate 16,476 of LGRX02017438.1, forward strand.
TGGCAGAGTGTTGCGACATGTTGCAGGTAGTGTGCAGCCTTGGCGAGTACGAAATATGTTACCCCGGGATAGAGACGATGCAACTTAGTAGTTCTGAAACATATTTGCGGGATCAAAAGAAATTAGTGCTTTTCACCATTGTTCGACATATTTCCCGGTTGGCGTTGTGGCGCACCAGAGGCAGTTGCAGTGTGTGCCAGGATGAGGCGTTGCTGGCCTTGGTGGGTGCGAAGCATGTTGCCCGGGGTCAGAAGGCGTTGCGTGGCCTTGGTGGGTGCGAGCATGTTGCCGGGATGAAGGGTATTGCGCGGCCTTGGCGGGTGCGAGCATGTTGGGGATGAAGGGTATTGCACGTGGCGCGGTGGGTGCGGCATGTTGCCGGGATGAAGGCGTTAGTGGCCCTTGGTAGATTGCGAGCATGTTGCCGGATGAGGGCGTTCGCGTGGCCTTGGTGGAGTGCGAGCATTGCCGGGATGAAGGCGTTGCGCGTGTAGCCGCCCGGGTAAGATAGAGCATGTTGCAGGGATGATGAAGGGCGTTGCGTGGCCTCGGTGGGTGCGAGCATGTTGCCGGGATGAAGGGCGTTGCGTGGCCTTGGTGGGTGCGAGCATGTTGCTGGGATTCCCGAAGTTTAGTTCATTCGTAACGCCCTGGGACATACGGCAAGGTGCTTGCATGGTCGGGTGGGTTTCGGGCGCAGGAGGCGGCCCTTTTCGACTTCCGGCATTCCCCCGGCTCGACGGTCCTCCTTATAATCGACCGTTTGGACGATCCTGTTACACCCCTCCTCAGCCAGTGGACCTACCAGGTGTGACACTTTCATTGGACACCTCGGCTGCCCGAACGAGATTGTGACACGGCTTCCCTTTCCCTTGTGACACGACTCGGCCTTTTGTTTTGCTTTCTTTTCTGCAACCACCTTGGGTAAGCTCCATGAAGCGGTGATATGGGAGTTGGTGGTTGCTCAGGCAATGGTGCATGAGCTCATAGGCATTAAAGGCCATCGAGTGGATTTGCGGCACGTGCCCAAGGTGCCCTGCAATCCCTCGCAACCACCAGATGGAGCACCGAGCCGTGCGATCAAGATCATACTTGAAATATGCCTGAGTGGAGGGATAAAAGCATACGCAATGGCCTTGAGGAGCTTCTTGATGATGTGGTGTTGGCAGGTATTGTGTTTAGGGTTTCTAGGGTTATGGCGCGCTGCTGCAACGATAGCATTGGCTCACTCCAACCTCTTAGGTGGCTCTATGGGGACAGAGCTGTGCGCCTCCAGCTCTATGCTGTGTATGGGAACAGAGCTGTGCGCCTCCAGCTCTGTGCTCTGCTTGGAAGTGCTCGGGGGCTGCGAGGAAGCTGGGGTTCATGACAGATGCGGAGTGGGGAAGCTGCGGCGGCGGTCAGGTGCCGCCGGAACAGAAGGAGGTGGTGCTGAATGCGGAGCGCGACGAATTCTTCAAGGAGCACGTGCACGCCAACTACGGCGACCTGGGGCTGGCGGTGAAAGCCATGGTGGACGAGTTCCAGGTGCATGTGTCTGCAGCCCCCTCTGGCCTGCCGCCTGCACCTGCGACTGAACCCCTCTGGCCTGCCGCCTGCACCTTCGACTGAACCCCCTCTGCCTTGCCGCCTGTGGCTGCGACTGTACCCATCTGCCCTGATGCCTACACCTGTGCCTGAGCCTCTCCATCCCTCGCCCCCTCACTCTGCCACCTGCTTTTGCGCCCATTCCTCCCCCCCTCCGCCTTGCTGTTTGCTCCTACATCCCTCTGCCTGGGGATCTTGTTGGCCGGTGTCTCGCGGGCAACGGGCTCTGCTGACGGAGTTGCGCGCGCGTGTGTGGGTGGGAAGGGGGGCGTGCGAGGCAGCTGACCTCGAAGAGCAATCAGAACATCAGCTCCATCGAGGACATGCAGCGCTTCGTGGAGAACTACCCGGAGTTCCGCGCCAAGTCGGGCAACGTGTCCAAGCACGTCGCGGTGGGCGCCTCTAGCTCTTCTCGCGCCTGCTGCCCTGCCTGCAGTTCGGTGGCGGTGTGTGTGTGTGCGCATGTGGCGGCACCTTCTCTGTGCTCGGTCCGATTTATGGCCGCCCCCTGGAGTGCCGACGTGTGTGACCGTGCGGCGGGCGAGCGGTGCGCTTGCAGGTGCTGAGTGAACTGAACCGCCTAATCGACGCCCGGCAGCTGATGCAGGTGTCATGCACGGAACAGGTGCGCAGACTGTGACCAAATGGCCGTCACTCTCTGCTGTTTTCGCGAGCGCTTGCGAGGAAGCATCGCGCGTACCAAAAGGCTGTCGTATGCACGCGCAGCTCTATGGAGGATGCAACTTGAGGGGGGTCCGATTGAGGCCTCGTCAGGGCTAGGTATTGAGTGAGCACATTGCCAGTCTTACCTGAAAAAAATCCAGCGAGTTCTGTGGAATTTACATATGGAGCGTTTTGCTTTGAACATTTAGTTTCGAGCCTCCAATTCAGACGCGGGGAGAAGGGACATATAAAACCGAAGCATATGACACAATTTCATGTTGTCCAATAGAGCTCGAATCCGATGCCATCTTTGGATAGGAATGCGCAGTCAGAGGATGAGAAACACTTTGGCGTGCCCGATAATTTCTGGATTCACTTCTCCTCGGACCTCATGTGGAGATCAGAAATCTAGTTATCATCCAATGGCGTTGTTTCTACGTTGGAGCTCTGCAAAAACTTGACAGCGTTGCTTTCCTCACCCCGCACCCGCAAGCACCCGCAAGCGCCAGAAACCGGAGAAAACAACTCAGAGAAAGCCGGACATTCCCGGTTTGTGTGTCGATTCGGTGGGCTTTATACATTGAGTGGTGGTGACATCATGGGCCTAGGTGTCCCAACAATTCAGAGAAAGCCGGACATTCCGGTTTGTGTGTTGATTCAGTGGGCTTCATACATTGAGTGGTGGTGACATTCTGGTTTGTGTGTCGATTCGGTGGGCTTCACATTGAGTGGTGGTGACATTCCTGGTTTGTGTGTCGGTCGGTGGGCTTTATACACATTGAGTGGTGGTGACATCATGGGCCTAGGTGTCCCAGCAATTCAGAGAAAAGCCTGACATTCCGGTTTGTGTGTTGATTCGGTGGGCTTCATACATTGAGTGGTGGTGACATTCCCCGGTTTGTGTGTCGGTCGGTGGGCTTTTATACATTAGTGGTGAGTGACATTCCCGGTTTGTGCGTCGGTCGGTGGGCTTTATACATTGTTTGAGTGGTGGTGACATTCCCGGTTTGTGCGTCGGTCGGTGGAGGCTTTATACATTGAGTGGTGAGTGACATTCCGGTTTGTGCGTCGATTCGGTGGGCTTTATACATTGAGTGGTGGTGACATTCCGGTTTTGTGTGTCGATTCAGTGGGCTTTTGCCCATTGAGTGGTGGTGACATCATGGGCCTTGGTGTCGCAACAATGATCCATGCATCAATCAGTGCCACCGGGCCAATTCTTTCGCCAAACTGTGAGCTGTAAAGATGTGAAGCGGTCTATTCTGCACCACAGGACAGGGTGATGGAGGGGAGTGGCGGGGGAGGTTGCAGGAGCTGGCATGCTCCTCCTCGGCGCCGAAAGACCACTGTGCGGTGCGTGCTTCCCTCGCCCGGCAGCTGCTGCTGCTTCGCCAAGTGTGGGGTTGGAGAGGGCGGACAAAATGACGAGGGCTGCCTTGAGTTCAGTGAGCTGCGCAGCCAGCACCTTCCATGGGGCGCCTGGCCGCATGCCTGTACCGGCACCTTCCATGGGGCGCCTGGCCGCATGCCTGTACCAGTCCGCTCCGCTTACCATGACTGTGCGCTGCTGTGTGGCGGGTGAGGAGCAGGAAGTGAAGACGATGCTGGAAGATCCGGCGGTGCTCGCCTTGCCCTTCCTCCCGATTTCCTGTTCCACCTCTCCAAGCCCAAGCACCTTGCCTCTTTCCAGCATCTCCCTTCTTGACTGCCTACGCGCAGCTCCTTCCCACGACGTGCCTTTGCTTACCTGTGCGCCCGTTTTACCTCCCTAGTCCTGGCGGGGCACTCCTTGGCTTGCGCCCTCCAAGCAAGCCTCGGTGCCACCTCCCTAGTCCCGGCGGGGCACTCCTTGGCTTGCGCCCTCCAAGCAAGCCTCGGTGCCACCTCCCTAGTCCCGGCGGGGCACTCCTTGGCTTGCGCCCTCCAAGCAAGCCTCGGTGCCACCTCCCTAGTCCCGGCGGGGCACTCCTTGGCTTGCTCCCTCCAAGCAAGCCTCGGTGCCACCTCCCTAGTCCCGGCGGGGCACTCCCTGGCTTGCTCCCTCCAAGCAAGCCTCGGTGCCACCTCCCTAGTCCCGGCGGGGCACTCCTTGGCTTGCTCCCTCCAAGCAAGCCTCGGTGCCACCTCCCTAGTCCCGGCGGGGCACTCCCTGGCTTGCTCTCTCCAAGCAAGCCTCGGTGCCACCTCCCTAGTCCCGGCGGGGCACTCCCTGGCTTGCGCCCTCCAAGCAAGCCTCGGTGCCACCGCGCAGGGGGCATGGTCTGTCTCAGGGAAAGGGCTGACTTTGGGGGTTGAGGGGAACTTGGAAGCAGGTTGACCAGTCCGAGAAGTTGAGGCTCGTGTTGTTATATGCGCTGCGTTACGAGAAGGTAGCATGCCCAGGGAGCGCTGGCGGTGGGGATGACCTGGGCGCGCTGGCGGTGGGGATGACCTGGGCGCGCTGGC
>LGRX02017440.1:0-22710 GCA_001247695.2 Cymbomonas tetramitiformis
ATAATCGATGAAAATGAGAGTGAGAAGTTGTTAGAAGGTTCAAAAAGTACTTAGAGGTTATGAATATGCATCGCACACAAAAAAATATCTCTGGGCATATCGCTGGGGCGTTGGGGAGCTATTTTCGTCCGTGAAAATGTCTGCAACCGCATAATGCACATCACGTGAATGCGTAACGTAACATATCAAAAGGATGTCCAGAAATTGTAAGAAGTGTCAATAAGTATTTAAGAAGTATTTAGAGGGTGCCGGTAGGCATCGGGCAGCGAAATTTCACATTGGGTCATATTCATGGGGCGCGGGGGAGCTATTTTCGTCTGTGAAATGTCTGCAAACCAGATAATGCACATCGCGCGAATGCGTAACGCATAACAAAATGATGTTGAGAGATTGTAAGAATTGTCTGTGCCCGTGGGCACTACGACAGATGCTCGGAGATATGTTTTTGATTGAACGTGCAAAGGTACACAATTCGGATTTTTATAATATACTGGATCAGGGCCAGATTGAGGTACAAACGATAATTCGGTTCCGAGTTCTGAAGGCTAAACACTTCTCAAGTGCTCCACTTATTCACTCGTCACTCAGGTTGCAGGGTCAACCACTCGACAGCCGATGTCACACTTCGGCTCAACGTTCAATTCCGATCCGATCTCATTTCTAATTCCGATTCGTCATTCTCGATTCAGATGTTATGCCGACAGACTGACACGATGACTGCCCCACAGTACTGTCATACTACTGTACTGTCATACTGTCATACTGCATAGCGTCATACTGTCATACTGTCATAACCTTGATATCTGATATTCGATTTCATTGTCTTTTCAACCCCGATGCGAATCTGACCATTCTTCGAGGGTCTGACTGAGTTCCACGATGACACCCCCCACAGTACTGTCATACTACTATAGTGCCATACTGTCATACTGTCATAGTGTCATAGTGTCATACTGTCATACCCCGGACATCTGGTATTCATTCTCATCGTGATTCCAAGCCCAATTTCACTGTCATCGTGCCAATCCCAGATTACCCCCGATGACACACATACGGACGCATAGGCATATCGGCTCACGCTGTGCCTCCGGGCACAACTCTCCCCCCCTTAGGAGTGGTCTACCCCCTGGGATCACTCCGCTAAGGTACCCATCTAAGTTCCAGTTCTTAGGTTTTCTGGTTCCTTTCTGCTTCCAGTTCTTAGGTTCTCTGGTCCCTCTTCGAGCATAGTTTGCCTGCCGCTACCAGGGCGCCACTTTCATGAAGAAGGGTGCCACTTGGAATCTAAAGCGGGTCTTCAGTTTTGCGGAGGCGTAAATGTCGGAAAAGTTGTCGTAGCAGAGGTGCTGGCACGGGATATACACTCGCAGATCGGCCCGCTCCAGTCTGCTGCGGGTGAGGTCCAAGTTGAGCAGTCTCTGGATGAGCACCGGTTGCCCATCTGCACGCAGCCACACGGTGTTGAAGCAGTACAGCGTAGCAGGGGCGTGGGTGGCGCTGAGTTCGTCCATATGCAGGTGGGCTTCATGTACTGCGTACCGTACATGCAGTAGGTACACACCAGCGGAGGAGGGAGCTGGCGCATCATAGGACGAAGCCGTAGTGCGTTAGGGAAGCGACCTCTGGGGTTTTCCATGAACCAATGTTTCGGCTCCAGGTAGTCAATGATCTGCAATGCTCGTCGTACGATTTTGTCAGCCTGGGGAAGGTCAGGGGGTCCACCAGTGGTGCGCGCTTGACTCTACTGCCTGCAAGGGGGACTTGCCCAAACGACATCGAAGAATCCAGGCGGGTATTGTTTGTAGTCCCATTGCAGGATGTCACACACATGAGTGGGTTGCCAGATATGTCCGGAGTCGAGGGTCACCACTGAAGCGGAGGGGAAGCAATTTAGGAACTCTCTCTCTACTGAGCCAGTACCGCTGAAAAGTACGAGAATCCTGGGCGTGCGGGTTGCTTTCGTCTGTATCGCCAGCAGCTCTGTCACCAGTGCCAACGACCCATCTTCCACGCGCGCTTGGCGTTCCCACGGCAGGGGGGTATCATATTCCATCTGTTCGAGCTGGTCCAGTTCATCGCAGGGATTAGTGATGAGGTGGGCCAGTGTCATTCCGGCTTGAGCGGAGTGACGGCCACGTTGCTCGCGTCGCCGAGTGGCTTCGTCGCGAACTTGTGCTTCCATGTGCAGTCTCGCTTGCTCGAATTCACGAAGCTGCTGAAGTGGACCTCCGCGTTCAAGTTTGTCACGCGTCCTCCATTGGTCGTGAGCTTTGGAGTAGCCAGTCCAGCGAACCTTCCACTCTTCCACCTCTTTCCCTCGAACAGACCGCACTCGACGTGCAAGAATACGCTCAACGTGTGCTTCCTTCTGACCGTCCACTACCACCTCTTCAGGTACTGCTAGGTGATCGCGTGCGGCGAAAGCATCTTGACCGCTGGTGTACGGTTTGAGGCGATGTTGAGCGAACACGTCGTGTATCCGCCAGTGGGGAGGGAGGCGTAGGCGGTAGGCTACTGGAGCTCCCCTGTCAGCCTCTGGCATGGTCATCTGCACATCGCTGAAGAAGCGTTCGGTCACAGGGACTGGTCCATGCCAGCGCTTGGTCAATTTCCTGCAGATGGAGCGATCCATCACCTTCTCCGTAAGGTGTTTCGCCTCTATCCAGACCAGATCTCCAACAGCATACTCCCGCTGTCCGTGCCTGCGATCAAACTGTTCGCGCTGTCGCTGTTGAGCCAGCTCTAACCGCTGTCTGGCGTCCCGCAGTTGCGACGAAAATTTCACGGCCACTTCGTGTGCGGTGCCTACTCCCCCTGTTCGTCGTCCAGCGGTGGACTGTGCGGCCTCCAGGAAAAGGTCCAACTGCGACAGCGGCGAGAACCCGAACACCAGTTCAAATGGCGTGAAGCCAGTAGATTCACTCCTGGAGTCATTGATCGCGAACTCCACGTTAGTGGTGAACAGATCCCAGTCCTCCACATTGGCGTCTACGAAGGACCTGAGCATGTCCTCAATAACCCTGTTGCTGTGTTCCGCCTGGCCGTCAGACCGAGGGTTGTACGGCGTGGTACGAGCCACCTTCACACCCATCAGTCTCATGAGCTCCTGCCAGAAGGCATCTTGAAACCGCGGGTCACGATCAGAGACAATCTTCATAGGCGCGCCATGTAAGCGCCACACCGAGTCAAAGTAGATTCTGGCCACCACAGCTGCAGAGCTGTCGCCGAAGTTCATCGGCACAACGTGGACCATCTTCGTCAGCTTGCAAGTGAAGGCCACGAAAGCGTCATTACCTCTCTCTGATACTGGCAGGCCGGTGACGAAGTCCACCGCGACATCCTGACATGGCCTGTTCGGGATGCTGTGAGGGTTTAGCAACCCATCCGGGTAAGTCCCCCGCGGCCTCACTGATTGGCACACCGCGCAGGACGCAACCCAGGTGCCCACATCTTCCGCGGCACCACGCCAATAGAAGCGTCGCAGCACCCTCTCCAGAGTCTTGTCTCGCCCAGTGTGACCCGAGGACAATGACTCGTGAGCATGACGAATCACTACTTCAAGGTACGGGTAACGCTTGGGGCCTATGACACAAAAGTTCAGATTTCTAGATCGCGAGATATGAGCGTTTTACCTATTAGGTTGGGCTTAGGGCGGAATAGGGGTCGCGACGAATCCATGAGACCGTCAGATCCTTAAATTTATATGGCATCTCCACCAAAACTGAACAGATCGTAAGGTTTGGGGGATGCTAAAATATTGCGAATTGAGGCTTCCGGACTCCACCACTCGGCTTTGAAGAGTCGTATTCGACAGGACGCTCACGCTCAATCGCTCACCCGTGTCGAAGAACCTGCACAAAGGCATTCACAAAACGCTCTTGCGGCAGACCGCTAAGTTTGCGTCCTAGGCCCGCTTCGGAAGAAAAACCTAATATTTCTGCTGCAGTGGGCCTATGTCCATGATATTGTTTCGAAGTAATATGACCTGATACTTCGCGACAATATTATTTATTGTGTTGTCCGTAGTGTCATTTTTTCTTTCAGATGATGAGCGCGTGTGTGAAGATCGCCGCACGTTTTTCTCCATGGTACCGTAAAACACGGGAAAATTAGAACAAAATATCAGCAGTCTCAAGCTTATACGTGTTCGAACAGCTTGAAACTTGCTAAAACACTTCGTATATATGTTACGAAGTTTTGTAGCGAGTTTCAGCCGCTGTCTTGAGCATCCGTAGAAACGCGGATGCCCAAAACGCGCTTGAAGTCCCGCAAATTAGACCTTCTTCGTGGCTCGCTGACATCCGCGAATACGGATGGAATCAAGCCAAACGCGCTTCTACGGATGCTCCATGTCTCATAGGCCCCAAGCGTTACCCCTCCCCCAGCACCAACTGATATCTCCCTGCTGCGGTCCTCCAAACCACTTCACCCACCAGCCTGAAGTCCTGTAGGCATTGGTGTGGTGCCGCCTTCACTTTCTCTCGCAGCGAACGAAGTGTCCCCTCTCGGGTGTACTCCGCTTTCAACGCACGCAGGAACTTTGAGTCCGACTGCTGGGAGGCTGCGTCTCTGAAGGCTGCTGCCTCACCTGTCCTTATCACAGCGGGGGCTGTTCGCGGATGCCTCACGCGTGCTGGCTGTGGTTTGGCGGGAGGGGCGTGTACTATCAGAACAGGCCAACGAAGGTCGAAGGCCTTCCCATCTGGGTTCTCGAAGAACTGATTGGGCTCGCCCTTATCATCGTGAGTAGGGATGACCTCCACAATCTGCATATTGGCCTTTCTTAAAAGTTTGCGCCACGCGGGGAGCTTGGACTGGTGATCTGGTAGAACGAAGACACACTGCTGAGGTGTTTTCTGGGTCTGCCTTCCATTCTGCGATATACTTGTTCAAAATCGCCTCCACAGTAATGTGCTTGGAGTTATATGGAGGGTTACACCAAACCCGAAGGCCCCTCCATTTCTCTGAAAGGCAGTCTGTCCAGAATCTATCCGCCTGTCTGTTGCGGCCGCCAAAGTCACAACAGGCGTCCACATCGAAGGGTCCAAATTTCTCGGCGTACTTCGAGGAGTACTCTGCTCGGACACGCCAATTCTGTGAGTCCTCTGGGGGAGCCTGCCGTTTTTGTGGGTGAAGGACCGGGGATGGAGCTGACTGCTGGGGCGCCTGCTGCGGGGTTGGTGAGCTCGCTGGCACCTTCTCAGTGGGCGCCTCCGATGCGTCAGCTCGTGATGTAGGCGTTCGCGTCTTCGGTGACGCCAACTGTGGAGGCGCTGGGGTCGTAGAGGCTTTCCCAGCGCGTGACATACTCCTCGTTATCCTTATCTGAGGTGGAGCTCTGTCAGGGGGTTCGTGTGGAGCTTCTGTCGGCTTCGCGCTATCAGCTTCAGGCCAGTCAGGCATGTCGAAGTCGAGGTGATCCTCCTTCATTCCCTTGTAGAGCTTCGGATTAACGAGAGCGATGGTCTCCCCCATGTCCATGGCCTGTTCCGCCACGGAGAGGGTTTCCACTGCTGAGAGCCAACAGTCAACCGTCTGGGCCCAGTGGGGATGAGCTGCGGGTGGTGAGCTGGAGAAGCAATCAGACTCCAGCGTTGCCAGAGGGTCTTTCGGCAGGTCTGAGGTGGGGTCGATCACTCCTGCCTCCTTCAACCCCTCGCGCACGTCCTTGTCTTTGAAGTCGGGTCTTCTGGACAGGGCGTCTGGTACCAGCAGCAGCGCTCCCTTGATGTACTCCATTCTCGGGACTCCCACCTCCACCAGATCCCAGGGAAGAAGGCTTGCCGTAAGAGGCCGGCCCGGGGCCGTTTGAAGTCAGCCCGGGCCGGTTGCGGGCCGCTCGATTGTTGGATGCGGGCCGTCTCTCAAGGGTCCCGATTATGAAAATTTTCGTGAAAATTGTGCGATTTTAATGATCTTGCCATACTTAAAATTAAAATTTTGCGCCTGCGGCGGGCAAATTTGAAGATTGGCCGGGCTGGCCGAAAGTGGGCCAGTAAAAATTCCAAATGCGGGCCGCTTCTAAAAAAGAAAGCCTTCTTCTCTGCCAGATCCATGTACCAGCGTGCCTGTCTGCGGCTAAGCTCTCTGCCAGGTTCCATCAGCCATTCAAGGGGGCGGTGATCACCCTGGATGCGGAAGTTGGTGAAGATGAGGTAATGCCACCAGGTGACGGTGGTACAGTGGTGTAGAGCACCTAGCTCACGCTCGCCGGTGTGATAATTCTGCTCGGCGGCTGAGAACTGGCGGCTCTCGTATGCTATCACGCGCAGCCCAAGACCATCTCCATTGTCTTGCATCAGTACTCCCCCAAGAGCGATGCCGCTAGCATCCGTCTGCACCACGAAAGGTGCTGTGCCGTCTGCGGCACCCTTAATGTTGGGCAAGGCGAGCACTGGCGCTGATGTGAGGGCCTTCTTCAGCTCCTCGAAGGCCCACTGCTGCATGGGACCCCACTCCCAGGGTACGTCCGACTTGGTCAACCGGGTGAGGGGCTGGGCGATCTCGGAGAAGCAGTGAATGAATCTGCGGTAATACCCCGCCAGGCCCAAGAACTGCCTGACGTGGGTAACCGTCTCCAGCTCGGGCCAGTCCCTCACTGCAGCCACCTTGTCGTGTTGGGGTCTGCAGCCATCCGCGGAGATACAGTGGCCAAGGAACCGCAAGGATTTCTTCAACAGTTGGCACTTGGACCTCTTGAGGAAGACGCCCTTCTCCCTGCACGTCAGGAGCAGTTGTTTGACGTGTTCGTAGTGCTCTGCAGCGGTGTTGCTGAAGACGACCACGTCATCGATGAAGATCCGGACAAATGGGAGATGGCCCAAGGCCCGCTGCATCCGTCGCTGGTACTGAGACGGTGAATTCTGCAGCCCCTGCGGCATGACCAACCACTCATATGACCCCATCTGGGTGGTGAAAGCGGTCTTCTCGACATCCCCTGGTGCCATCGGTACTTGCCAGAAGCCATCCACCGCGTCGAACGAAGAGAAGAACTTCGCACCCTGCATCTCGTCGAACATCATCTGAATGTCTGGGAGAGGATACTTGTCCTTAACTGTCTGGCGGTTGAGGAGCCGGTAGTCGATTACCAGTCGCAGCTCCTTAGGGTTCCCCGGTTTGGGGACCATCAGACAGGGAGCTGCATAAGGGCTGGAAGAGGGTCGGATGTAGCCCTTGGACATCAGGGTCTCCACGCGTTCTCGAAGTTGGCGGAGGCATGTAGCACGGCTAGGTGGGCCCGGATTGCATAATCGATGAAAATGACATTTAGAAGTCGCAAGAAGTTTCAAGAAGTACTTAGCGGTTAAAAGAAATCATCTAGAGGCAATATTTTATATTTTTGATAATTGTAGTGGCCACAGGGCTGCTTACAGGTCGCGGACGGGCTGCCGTACATACATTGCATATCTTGCGGGCGCGTGAGATATGCAAATGATACGGGGAAGTTATTAGACGTTGTGAGAAGTATTTAGAGGTCATCCGTAGGCAATGAGAAGCGAAATTTCACATCGGGACATATTCACGGGGTGCTGGGGAGCTAATTTCGTCTGTAAAATGGCTGCAAAGCAGAAATTGCATATCTTGCGGGCGCGTGAGATATGCAAATGATACGGGGAAGTTATTACACGTTGTGAGAAGTATTTAGAGGTCATCCGCAGGCAATGAGAAGCGAAATTTCACATCGGGACATATTCACGGGGTGCTGGGGAGCCAATTTCGTCTGTAAAATGGCTGCAAATCAGAAATTGCATATCTTGCGGGCGCGTGAGATATGCAAATGATACGGGGAAGTTATTACACGTTGTGAGAAGTATTTAGAGGTCATCCGCAGGCAATGAGAAGCGAAATTTCACATCGGGACATATTCACGGGGTGCTGGGGAGCTAATTTCATCTGCAAAATGGTTGCAAATCAGAAATTGCATATCTTGCGGAGTTCCTCTGCAGACTTCTTGTAGATGCGCTGGCAGGGCGGCCCCTTCTTGCTCAGCTCAGGGTCCAGGTTAATGTTGGCTTCATCTTGGGGGTCATGTCTGAGTCCATCGATGTTCGGTAGGGCAGTCGTCATCTCCTTCTTGTACTCCTCACCCCAGAAGTCCTGAAACTTGAGGGTCCATTCAGGGCTCACTTCTGCATCTTCAGTATCCGCAGCGGGTTCGGCGTTCTCAGAGTCGATAGCCGTGGCTGCAAAGGCAGAAGCAGTATCATCGGGGGACTTCTCGGCCATCATGAGCCAGGCGGGTTGTATCTCCGGGTCGTCATTGCCGCGTAGCTTCTGCGTTTCCGCGTACACCAGGTACTTCTTCAACTGGGCAGGGGTCAGGAACACCTCATCCACCAATCCCGCACAGGCCGTGCCCTTCGGAGACCTATCTCCAGATGCTTTCCCAGGGGAACAGCCTGTGATGGTGACGCGATCTCCAATCTTACCACTGCGGGACTTCCTGAGGAAGGAGACGGAGCCATTCCCTTCGTAGCCCAGAGTGACAGGAGAGTGACTGCGCAACCATCTTCCGCCAAGGATAACATCCACCTGTATGCCCAGTGGTAGGATCCGGAGGGCAAGGGCGTTCTCCGTATAGGTGCCCGTGGTGGTGTGCGTGTTAAACTTGGCGTACGCGGTGGCGCCAGTGATCTTCACAGATCCATCCGCCAAGGTGACTCGCATCTCGGAGCCGGCTCGTGTTGTGAGGCCACATCGCTTGGCGCTCTGCTCCGAGATGAAGTTGTCAGAGGCCCCCGAGTCGATCAGCACCTTGACCGTGTGCCCTCTGAGGGTTGCATAGAACACCAGCAGCAGCGGTCCTTCTTCGTCATGTGCCGCTGCGAGGGTACCCTCAATGTCGGTCTTCCACTGAACTCCCCCATCTGTGCGTATGCTTTTGCACTTGAGGTTGGGGAGGAGGTTGTCCGAGGCCTCGCGGCATTCTTCCAACGTTTGCCTACACGCGGCGTAGAACTCCTCATCCAGCAAATCAACATCTTCAGTCGGATGACTGACGAGGTTGTCTACACTCGCCGTCAGCAGGGTGCCCGCTGAGGTGCATTCGCTCGAGGTGGGGCTGACATGAGTGGTGTCGCTGGTGGTAGGGCTCACATGGGTGGTGTTACTGGTAGTAGGGCTCACATGGGTAGTGCCACTGGTGGTAGGGCTTACATGGGTAGTGCCGCTTACTGTGGGGCTCACGTGGGTAGTGCCGCTTGTTGTGGGGCTCGCATGGGTAGCGACACTGTTGATGAGACTGCCATGGGTGAGGGGATCCTCGTCATGCTGAGGGCTGCCAGTGGGGGAGTTGTGGGCGAGTTGGTGGGAGCTCTGGTGGTCAGTTCTCGCCTCAGGGGTCCCAGCTGCTGCCATCTGCTGGGTGAAGCAGAGCGAATTGACCGAGGACTCCTCTTCCATCACCTCAGGGTCTTCAGCGATGGGGTGGCTGTCGAGACGGGGCGGCGCTTCATCTGCTTCATGCGTTCTGACGGTGGTCATCTGTTGGGTGAAGCAAAGCGAGCTGGGTGTGGAGGTCTCCTCCGTCACTACGCAGTCAGATGGACCTTCAAGGTTTCCTCCCGGGGTAGCCGGCGCGTTGTCATGGCGCGAGGACGTCGTCTCTGTCGTGGGCTCGACCAGTGGGGATGATGGAGGGGATGCTCCCAAGGGGCTGGGACCCAGCTTCCTCATCTTGTACTGGTGCACTGCGTGTAGACTGCACCAGGCGCCAGGTAACTACATGGGAAGCGTGTAGAGGGTGAGTATCCTTATTAAATACAACTGTATTCCTTAAGTACCTTCTGTATTTTGCCAGGATTTCCCAGTATTTCGGAACGCTTCCCATGTAGTGAGCACCTATGGTTATCTATGGCAAATCTTCATAAGCCGACTCCGTGACCGCCTACTTACCGCCCACGCCCGCCTTGCATCGCTCGCTTCCCCAAGCTCGCTAACATATATCTATTGTGTGATTGTTGTGTTCCAAAGTGAGAATATATTACTTTAGTATATCCCCGGTTTGGAACACGGGAAATGTTGTCAATATCATATATTATATCATATATTACTGTTTTGGATACATTCCCCGTGATCGATCAGTAGAACGTTAAATGTTGCCCATATCATATATTATATAACATATTACCGTTTTGGATACATTCCCCGTCATTTATAAGTCTATACGGCAATTGTTGCCAATATTGAATTATTTTACATATATTAGTGTTTGGGATACATTTACCGTTTTTCTCTTCCGATATCTTAATGGCTACCCAGACATTCCACGCTGATTGTTTTGATATTTTACCGAACATTGATAGTAACTCAATTGATTTAGTTATATTAGATTTACCATATAATCAAACAGCATGCAAATTTGATAATCAGATTATTGATTTAGATCGGTTATGGAAAGAACTGAAACGTATCGGTAAACCTCGAACTGCATATGTATTTTTTTGTACAACTCGGTTCGGACATAAGTTAATATCCAGTAATGAAAGAATGTTCAAATATGATATTGTATGGCAGAAATCAATGAGTTCTGGATTCTATCATTGTAATCATCAACCACTCCGATCGCACGAAATGTTATACATATTCTATGATAAATTACCGACATATAATCCACAAATGATTGACGGAATTCCTTACACAAGACAACCTGGTCGACGCACTGAATTGTATACTGGTAACAGTCCAAGAATCGATACTATATCTAATGGGAAACGGTTTCCCAAATCTGTGATAACTATTGCCAACGGTAATTACAAAAGCAAGCATCCTACTGCTAAGCCTTATGGTATATTGGAGTGGATTGTTAAAACTTATTCCAATGAGAATGATAAAGTGTTAGACCCATTCATGGGTATCGGTACGGTGGGTAAAGTGTGCAAAGTTAATAATCGAAACTTTATTGGCATTGAAATTGATCAAAAATATTATCTAATAACTGTAATCTAATCGACAATAAAACTTGACACAGGTAAGACATGTAGGTTCTCCATGAGTGGGGTTTGGATTTCTAACTTCCAAATAGTACCGATGCCTCCGACACACATATTTTTCACATTCATAACAAATTCTATTGCACATACGATAGCATAAAGAACACTGCTCGTTTTCTTCTTCCGGTAAATACCGATAAGACTCCTGCAAAACCAATCCTGAAAGCATTCAATATCACCAAATATTATTTAATTATTGTTTATTCTACATGAGAATTTATTCCAGTTACCAGATACCCCCTAACATGTTACAAGGCACAGTACATATCTAACAAATTCCCATTTTACTCATACAAGGAAAACAAGTAGGTACCATCCCTACAGTGAGCCTACCCAGATGGTCCTTGCACACCCTTTTCCCACATCTGCCACAGATTTCAACATACAGGAAATTATTACAACTGGGAATGTGACATCCAGCCACTTTGATCATTATCCTACGGCAGATGTTGCACATTGCATCTGTTTCAATGTAAGGTTCAACCTGCAATGTCAAACCACAAACAATCTACCATTTCCAATCGGGTCCGTGGGTCTGTTTCATCCTACAAACCATGCAACATAAGCTCAAACCATTGGAATCTTTTTTGCTCACTTTTCTCATGACTGCTTTCAGATGCTTATTCAAAACCAAGGGTTTTGGCTCCTCCCGAAAATATTCTTGGGCATGAGGATAATCAGGATTTCCTAACAAGGAACCATATGCCAGTTCGCTAGGTTCGCCAGAAAATTGGCATAAAGCTGTATTCAGAAGAGCCCATTCCTTATCAACTTGAGATTGAAATTCTGGTAAATCCTGTATTGAACACAACACACTAATCTAAGAATCATTATAACACATTTCCTAATATGAAAGGGTCAATAATTACCTGATCATCTGATTCTGAGGAATCTTCAGAATTATTATCACCATCACCATCATCATTACCATCATCGGGATCCTCAGCAGCATCCTCAGCAGCATCCTCATCCTCAATAATAATTACCTCATCATCTGCAAAATACATTTACAATAGAAAAGTAAGAATATTGTTTACTTGCTAGTGGAACCCTTGGCTAATAACTCTTCCCTCTTGACTATTTCAGAAACAGCAACTTCAAAATCTGGTTTAAAACGGTTCTCATATTCTCCCACATTCTTCATTGTGTCAACTTTTGCCATTAATCCCCTATTGTTACAAGTTCCTCTCTGATGAGGAAGATAACCAATGGACAGCTTCTTAATATCTGATCTGAGTTTCATAGGAGAATTCTTGAGGGCTAAAAGCTTCTTACCCTTCTCTGCGAGCCTCTCCTGCTTCTTGGCAACTGAACGGGGCACCTGTAATATCAATCAGACCAATAATATTCATTAGGAATATTTACATAATAATCCTCCTCTGGGGTAGTAAACCCACAGTAAAGGCCCTGATAAAACTTATCCTCTAAATAGTACTCCCTTTCTATGCTACAATCACTATCTACAGAAAGTAATTCTGCATCTATATTTATTCTATTTGAATGGGATTCTATACATTCTATACAGCAATCTGTGGATATGCAGTAAATACATCTAAACTTTGAACAACAAGTTACTGGACATGGGAATATCCCTTCAAGTAGATTACATATGTCGCAGCAGGGTGCCTGAAAACAAACACATGATACACATATAAGACAAGGGTATAAGAAGATTAAGAATGATAATGCAGATTTAATACCTTCTTAGTAGGAGAAGGAGCAGGTTCAGAATCCTCAAGAGCAGACATTGGCCTCTTGCCTTTATCATCAGGAGTAACTGCAAACAACAAACATAAATGTCAATATAACTATTTACTAGTTGTAAATAATGTTTCTAAGCTACACAACCTACAAGCCATACAAAAAGGCCAGCCATCATGGCAATGAATTGTGCATAGCAGAATGCAGTGATTTCAACCTCGTATTTGAGGAGAAACAGATTGAGTTCCATGTTGCCTAAACAGACAGCTAACTTACGGTTGGTCTTGTCCTCACAGCCATTCCACCAACCAATCAGATCTACACCCAAATGGGTAAGATGGAAGACAACAGAAAATGTTATTGCTACAAACAGAACTCTGACAAGGATGTGTTTATCCTTGATACTCTGTTGTAACACAGCAGCTTTGCCCTCGGGCTGCATATTTGTATTGTCCATAGCCCACTGGTGAGCTATCTCGGGCTCGTGCTCTTCAAAAGTCACGCCGTTACCATATCCCTGCTTGCTTTTAAAGCCTGCATCCACTGCCTGATACCACCTGGAATACACTCCAGCCTTTGGGCCACCCCTAATTGCATACAGGAGTTTCTTACCCCCGTGTCCTCGGGGGCTCTTGATTGGGCCTCCTTCAGCGGTGGCCTCAGTACCGGCCAAAGTGGACTGCTTGGGAGCCATATCTGCACAGAAGAACCATATAAAACATACAAATTATTATTTCATTATAAAAAGAGTACATGCTGTTTATTTATCAGTCAGTCTTTCTTTCTGTATTCCTCAGATACAAAGCCTATACCATATCTAAAAGACCATTTATAAACTACAGGCTTCTTGTCAACCACAACAGGCTTGGATACTACTGCTGACTCTGCTGACTCTGCTGACTCTGCTGCAGGTCCGGATCTTGCAGTCATAGACCGAGTGGTCACAGGCATATCTACCTGAAACAAAGAATAAGTTGGAGTAAAGTTAGAAGTCTTGAAAACCTGCAAACAAACAACAAACCAAACACAGTCACTCACCCGGATTTATCTGGTTTCGGATCTGCTTTCTTTTTACCCTTAACTTTCTTTTCTGCAGCTGCTGCTTCCAACTGTTTTTCCAAACTGTCTACTTGGTGTCTCAAACTGTTTATTTCTTCTATAAATATATGGTCACCAAAAGTATCCTGACTGTCTTCATATTTTTCCTGCAAACTTTTCAGTTCGGTTTCCAGTTCAGTGATGCGTTGGTCTTTGTCATCCGGAGTTCTGTCAGGGGACTTCAGAACCCGGATCTTGGTGGCCGGTGCTTTTTTCAAAGCAGCTATTTCCTGGTTCAGTTGGTTAGTCAGTGTACAGTTTTCAAGGTTTGCAGCAGTCAACTGGTCAATATGGTCCTGTTTTTCAGAAAGTTCAGTCTCAGCGTGGAGAAGTTCAGCTTCACTCTCAGAAAGGGAAACTTTCAGCTCAGAGTTTTCACGGGTCAGTTCTTCGATGCGTGTTTCCAGTTGAGTCATCCGGTCAGAAAGTTCACTTTTTTTGGGACTGGACTGAGCAGAAGGAACTGGGGTTTCTGGTACTAAAATAATAGGCTCGGAACTGATACTGGCTGCTGGTGGTTTTGCGATGCGTTTACTGGCTGGCTGGCGGATGAGTTTTGTCACCGGCGAAGAACCCGGCGACTCAACTGTCAGTCTGGCCATAGTTAAAGAAAGTTGAGCTGTATTTTGAGTTTGCTTAGAAAAAAAAGAAGTACTGGTCGTCTCTCTACTGTCCAAGAAAGAACTGCAAGTATCACTCAAAGCTGAAAATCCGCTGTCGTCAGCAGAGCTTGCCAAGAAGGCGTCTTCTTGATCCGCGGCTTTCACGGCGGCAAAACACGGAAAAACTACTTTTTTGTGTAAGATATCTACGATAGAAGAATAAACAACTGGTTCTTCCGAATCCTGTAACTTGTCGCACTGTTTAACGAACAACGCTGGAGCTCCTTCTATCGCTAATACTTTCTCGCAGGTATCGATGCGGTGCTGGTCAACCGAACAAAAAACTCCTCCGTGTGCACACTTTGCGTCACAGCGTACATACTTATTGTTTTCGAACTTTACAGCCACACACCGAGCAGATCCGACTCTGGCTTTTTTCGAACGATTCGCAAACGTTGGCAGTTGACGTAACGGATCCCATATTGCACCTGCACTGTTAGGTTTGCGTGATACAACAAGGAGAGGGTTAGAATCGTCCATATTTTTACCTTTAAGAAGGTTGAAGAAAGCAAGCGAGCTGTGCGAAAGCTGTGCTGACGGTGGCTGGCGGCGGGAACTTTTGTGAAAAGTGATGAAAATAGCCTGTTGGCGGCTCTAAAACAAAGATACGATGATAAGATACGATGATAAGATAACGCATGACACATAGGGCGACACTTAGCGGTCGGCTGTCATCTCCACTTTTTGAACCGCTTTTGGACACATGATCTGGTGACCGCCACGTTGCCGTCTTCGTGCGTGCGTACTGCGTACTGATACTGTAGTGTCATCATGATCGTAAATTGAAAACTGTTTTTCGCTAAGTATTTCCCTGGGAATAGAGATAGAGAAAATTAAAAAGAACTTTTACCAGTTATCGGGAACAATCTCCGATTGTTCCTTTTCTTTGTTTTCATTTAAGAAATAAATATAAGTATATATATTAAGATGGCTCTGACCGAGGCACAACTTAAAGCTCAAAGGAAGTATAGAGAGGCTCATATTGAAGAAACGAGGGCTTTGAACCGTAAGCATCAAAAAACATGGTACGAAAATCACAAAGAATTGCATCGAGAAAAAATGAGGGAATATCAACGATGTCGTCGAGCGATGTTAAAAAGCGTTAATTGTTGCCAGAATTGAATTATATTATATATATTAGTGATATGGCAACATTTAACGCTTATTCTTATAAACATATTTAAAGAATATTATGTATATATAAGTATATATGGATTTCGCAAACATTGATAAGAGTAAGCATGCTATTGTTAATTATCTCGGTCTCAAATGGATTAAGAATATTTCCAAAATGTATGGGGCTCAAGATTATGTCTTGTCTACGATAAAAGCTCAACAAATTTCAATCAAAGCCGAAAGTCCCAATCATCAAGCATCTCTTTGGACAAAAGTAAATGATCAAGAATTATCGAAATTGTTAGAAAGTAATCATGGTATAAATGAAGTTATACAATCTCATGTAAAAAGAAAGGTATTCTTTGATATTGATGGAAAGGAACAAATAGATCTAAACGTATTGAAAACAACTATTCTCGATAAATTCCCAAATGCCAACATGCAAATTAGTGGTTCGATTCTTCCGAAAAAAGGAATACCAAATTGGTCATACCATATCGTCTTATCAAATTACTACTTCAAAAATTTGAATGATATGGCACCCTTTCGAACATGGACATCTGATATCAAATATGTAGATAATGGTATTTACACATCAAATCGAAACTTCAAATGTATCAATCAATCGAAACCTAATGAAATAAGAATTCAAGAGTATATTGAAGGTAGTCCGATCTTGACAAAGCATTGTGTATTGGTAGATTTCGATGAAGATAGTATCGATGCAAGCACATTAGATTGGGAGTTTCAAGATGATGAAAACTTGGAGAAACAACATTCTACCATTGATTTGAGCAAGATAGTGGGTTTTCAATTAGATATTCCAAAAGATTTCAATTGGTATACGACATCGTATCCACAAATCCTATCGATGATACCCAATAAGCCGAGAGGTCAAGAACATGAATTGCATCATACTATCACATGGGTGATAATGCTTTGGGCATATCATAGTAATATATCAATGGAACAATTTTTGAAATGGGTATCTCAATAGGATGACGATAGAAAGCGACTTGAAAGGTACGAAGACTATTGGAATCGATCGAAGGATTCCTTCAATCCCGGCGATAACTTTATCAAGAATTTACTCTTACGATTCTATCCAAAGTTGTTTGAATATGATCGAAATTGTGTGAACTTTATTGAAAATTGTAATGTAGAAACAAACATGTATATGAATGATGAAAGATATCTATCTTGCGAAGACATTCATCAAGCATTGAATCAATCACCGATTATATACCTTACATCGTACATGGGGGTTGGCAAGACTAAAGCGACTATCAATTATCTTGAGAAATATGAAAAACGATCAAGTGTTATGTGGTACTCTCCCAGAATTTCCTATGCCAACAACGTCACCTTTCGATTAAATCATTTGGGATTCAAAAACTACAAGTCATTCAAACCGAAAGACCCGGCTATTACAAAGAAGAAACGATTGACCATGTCCATGGAGAGTCAATACAAAGTTATTGACCCATTTGATGACCAAGAAAAATCATTTGATATCATCGTTTTGGATGAATTAGAAACTTTCAAATCGGTATTGATAAATGAAACAACACATCATAAACATCTTCCGGAAAACTGGCGAGTGTTTCTCCAATTGATGAGGAATGCCAAAAAGATAATCATAATGGATGCCTTTCCTCATAAAGCGATGATAGAATGGCTCGGCCTATTGCGACCTGAAAGAGTGCTAACACTTGGTAATGAGTTCATTCCACCACCACAAAGGGTCATCAAGTACGATAACAAAGATGTATGGAGACAATCATTGATAGATGAATTAAACAAAGGATATAATATCACTCTCTTCTATCCATACAAAACTGACTTCAAAAAAGGAAAAGGCATCTATTGTTATGGAATGGATACATTCAAAGATATCATTTTACAAGAGACCAACTTGGAAAAAGATGATATCATGTGCTATCATGCAATGTCCGATGACAACGATAAACAAACGACCTGTGATGTGGATACCGTTTGGTCGACAAAACGATTAATCATTAGCAATGTATCAATAACCGTCGGTGTCAATTATGAACGATTGCATTTCCACAAAAAGTTCGCCTTTCTCGACCCAAATACCGTAGAACCGAGAAACTTCTTCCAAAACCTGGGGAGAGTAAGACAATATCATACTAATGAATTACATCTATTCTATAAGAAGTATGAAAATATTACCAAAGGATTTACGATGCCATACAACGCACCCGATTGCATAATCTATCGAAAATTAGCATTGATATATCAAGAAGAATATTTAGCAAGGAATGACTCGGTCTATAGTTACTTTTTTGAAAAATGTGGTTATATCAATTTTGAAATGTACAACGGTTCAAAGGAAATCGTTTGGAATAAATTGGACGAGTTCGATGCAACGGCGTATTTTGCATATGGAAACATCGAAAATACTGATATTGTAGATATACATGAAAAACTGAACCCATTGGTATATAAGAATCAATCATCAATGACCGATAAGCTTCAAATAGCCAAGTATCATTTTCAAAATCAATTCGAAGAAGATATACCTGAGCATTTTGTCAAGGATTTGTGGAATAGGAAATTGATCAACTTTGTTCGAAAATTCAAAATGTTCTATCAAAACGAAAATCATATATTATGGAGTTTGTTTTATCAAAATGGAGCTATTGATACCTTAGAGTTATCAAACAATCCATCTTGGAACATCGATATCGAGAAATTCAAAGAATTCTTTATGATAGGATTTACGGGCTCAAAGATATACCCAAGTGTTATTTGTAAAGCGTTGAATGCATACTTCGGAACAGATGTATACTCGATCGAGAGAGATACAAAAGGTAAACGTGTTCGAGTACGTCTTCCCGGTAGTAATAAGATCGTTGATAAATATGTACATACGAGAAAGTGGAATCACTTTGTACCAGCTATAAGACAATTTTTAAAATAGCGTTAAATGTATCCAAAACACTAATATGTATACTATAATTCAATATTGGAAACATTTAACGTTCTATACTATAAGATGAAACGAACACCGTGTGAACGATGTATCGCTATCAAAAAGGATGGACAACGATGTAAGAATATGACATGTAAGTGGTCACCAATGTGTTATGTCCATCGACAAGTGATAGTAAAAGAGTCTACCATACCCGATGCTGGTCAAGGTGGATTTGCAAGAGTTGATTTGAAAAAGGGGACCACGATCGGAAGATACACGGTCGGTACAATAAAACTTGATGCTGACCAGTTGCCACCGATGAATGATAGAACTCACATTTGGCAAAAGAATGCCAATACATTCTTTGATGCTGAAAAAACCAACTCAATAGCCGGCAAATACAATAGTTGTACAGCACGAGATGCAAAACGAACCGGTTGTTCTCAGAATGCCAAAATAAATTCTGTTGGAAATGTGAAGCTTACAAAAAATGTTAAGAAGGGTGCCGAGATCTTCGTTCCGTATGGAAAAGATTATTGGAATAGATAGTATCTGATGCCAACCACATTTAATAATTTACCAAAAGAACTTCAAGATAAAATATATTTTATGAAATATCAATTAGAGCTCAAGGACCGCCCGACAATTGACATTGAAGAGCTTAAGATATGGCGGGATTTTTTTGGTCTACTTGACTTGGAAGAATAAACTCATTGAAGTTTTTTCTGAACATACTTGGGTGACACTCCTTCTTTGCCAAATCGATAAAGAGAAAGTCATATCTATCTTGGACTGCTTGATTGAAGACATCATAGAACTCTTCGGGAGTTACCTCACCGCCAAGCTCTTGAGAAATCTGTTTCAGCTCATCTTGATTTTTCGTCTTCATAAGTAGGATGTGGGTCAGGTTTGATCGTATAGCACGTTGTAGGCCAGCCCCGTTTGACGTGTATGCTTGGGTTGCGAAAAGGAGGGAACAACCGATACTCCCCATGTTCTTCGTTTTACCTTTGTGTCTATGACTTATAACGAAACGTCCCAATCCAGATTTCGGTCTAAAAACTGGTGAGTCTAAACAATCATCGAAAAATATTGCTACAGATGGTGGTCTATTGGTAACCTTGTATTTGTATTGTGGTGGTGCAATGTTATCGTTTTCGTCGGCAAACTCCAAAAGTAAATCAGCGGGTATTTCGTACACACTCATTTCACTCTTGTGTAACATGTCCATGAGTCTTTTATAACGTTTTGTTTTTTCAACATATGATTCATATTCAAGGGCTTCTTCATCTAAAATGTTTTCAATCTGAGGTATCACGTCTATTTCAGGTTCAAGCACGTCGCTCTCGTCTAAAGGAAGATCTTCAAAATAGTGTTTGTTATTCTCATATGTCGGCGAGACCAATATAATCCTCTCCAATGCATTGTTATATTGCATCAGTCGTAGTAAATGAGTAAGGCTTGTTGTTTTAGCACCTCCGCGTTTGGATTTTGCAAGTGTTACCATCGGTAATTGAATAAAGTCGTCCGGAGTCTCGATCGGAAAAGCACTCTTCTTCGGAATCTTAATATTGTAATTCTTATCTTTCAGTCTTTGGAACTGCATATACTATAATGATAGAAATAGACTTGAGTAAGCTTTGTCATATCCCGGTTCCATCTCAGCGTCTCGTTTTCGAGGTGGTGGTGATTGAGATGCAACTCGGCTTTGTTTACGTCTGGTAGACTTTCTAACAATCACTTCAGGTTCGGGTTCTGATTCAGAGCTATCAGATTCAACGATGACTACCTGCTTTTTCGGTTTCTTCTTAGGGGCTTTTGGTTTCTTGACAACGATATGTTCCACTTCGGGTTCCGATATTGATTCCAATTCTGCCTGTGGTTCCGGTATAGGTGCTTTGGTCGTAGCTTTCTTGATGGTTTCTTGTGCGTCGGCAACTTTTTGAGATTCCTTAAGTTGTTCGGCAATCTTGACATCTTGTTTCTGTTTGGCTTTGGCACGGCGTGTCTCTAATGCTTTCTGCCTCATTAAAGCAAGGCGTTCCAATGTATCTGGGTCGGTAATTTTCTGACCTTTAACTGGCATTAAGTAACTATAAGATACCCTAAGAAAATAATATTTCTTGATCTGACCTACGACAATCAAAAAAACGTTAAATGTTTCCAGAATTGAATTATATTATATATATTAGTGATCGGGAAACATTTTGCGTGATTTTATATTAGTATAGTATATACATGTCAAGAGAAACTTGGATAGCAAAATTGAAGTCTTGTGGTGCAGAGCATAGAGCCGAACACGGAATTAAAAAGAAGGGTAAGATGACACAAGGTGAGAAACTCAAAAGCTTACGAGGTCGTCCGGTCGTTAAAAAGCCGAAGGCAAAAAGTAGAACCGCCTTAGACCATGGTACTCCATCAGGACAACCAGTCTATCAACAGCCCATCAAAGACCCCGCTCTTCCAACGAAGCCCCCACGTAGGATATCTCCTATCATGGTAGCACCGTTAGACAAAACGAGCACTGGTACAATAACGGGTGACGTAGTATTTCAACGATCTAATGCAGAATATACGGGTGTTGGCAATTATCGTAAAGCCGTTGATAATATTGAAAAGCGTATCAAAATGAAAAAACAAATGAGGCGTGAAAAACGTCGAAAAGCGGACGTCACAAAAATATAATTTATATAGTATAGGACGATGCCCCCCAAATCAAAACGGAAACAAAATCCTATGGCTCGGCATAAGCTTACAACCGACGATTGGCAAGATTTACAAGATAAAAACCTAACAGGTGAAGAACAAACGAAAGCTGTACGTGATTACAAGAAGAAGTATCGGAAATCAAAAGAGAAGGTTGAGAAAGTTACAAGACGACAGTGGACCAAGCAAAATAAGAAGCCTGCCAAAGAACAAGGTAGACTTGATGAAATCAATAAGTATACCGTCGGAGATTCAAAAAGACATATCAAGAAATTCAGCACCGATGTTGAAAAACTTAAGGTTCCCTTTACAACGTTTCTTGAAAGAGCTAGTCCCGATGGTAGTAGTTTAAACTATTGGTTACCCGAAAAGACAAAGGGAATCGAACAAATTTCGATGAGAGCTGTGTTCGAGGATGGGACCACATCAAAATGGGTCAAAGGTTCAGATCGCGAAGATGTGATGGTGAAATTTGAAGAAATGTTACAGTCACCCAAAGGCGGTGATAGCAGCAAAAAGTCTGTCGAGGTTGCCAAAGATATCGAAGTTGAATATTACTCTTCTAAACCACCGGAAGGTAAAGGCTCTCGTTGCATGGCAGCTCCGAAGAATGGTGTAGATTTACGATTGAAGCAATGTGTGATTAAGATAGAATCTCGCAACAATTGTGGTATCAAATCGATAGAACTTTTGCACCGCAAACGAAAATTAGATAAGATGTTGAGTGATAATCTCATTAAAAAAAATCAATATGAAAATAAATGGAAGCAACTCAAAAGAGATGCAAGCAATCATAAAGGGAATATTACAACGATATCTAATCAGCTGCGTTTGAAATTGTTTCCGAAAAAGGATGAAAATGGAATCAATATAGAAGACTTTTCTATTTTAGAAAAACATTATGAAATTAACATATTTGTGTGGGGTATCACTGAAAGACTTGGCGGTGATCCAATCATGTATTACCCGCCGTACTTTAACGAACACAATGACTATTCAAGTTACAACGATAGTTATCACATACTCTTACATGACAATCACTATGAACCGATTACACGTATCGATTGTTTTCGAGGCAAGACTTATCGACCATCGTGTCCACAATGCAAGTCTCAAAGATGTATCTTTGCAAACAAAGAGGTACGATTGTCATCAGGCAATAAACAGTGGCATCATTGTGAGATATGCAATCGTAAGTTCATGAATCAGGACTGCTACAATCTTCATACCGAACTGATAACATGTGATAAGGTTCACAAATGTAAGACGTGCAATGTTATATTTAATCCCAATGAGAAACATATATGTGGATACAAGTCATGTCCTAATTGTAAGATCGTTTGTAATCTGCATGAGCACAAGTGTTACATGACCAAGGTTGAGCCGAAATCCATATTGGACTATAAAACCATTGTTTGTTTTGATTTTGAAACAATGAATGACAACGGCAGATTGATTGTTAATCATTGCGAGAGCCAATATCACGACGGTTCGT
>LGRX02017441.1:0-12679 GCA_001247695.2 Cymbomonas tetramitiformis
CTGGAAGCCCCGCATCTGCTGAGTGTTGCCCAAGGCGACAGCGGCGCTGGCCTGGAGACTCGGTGCGGGATCGAAGCCAACACCATGGCCACCTCCCAAACCACCCCCAGCAGGGCAGTCCTGCTCGTCCTCCTCGTATTCTGCCTGTTGGGTGAAGTTGGAGTTGTACTCGGTATCCGCATCGCTGTCCTCTGATAGAGCCTGTGCATCGGCGATCTCGTCATCCTTTGGAGGTGACCCTGCCTGGAGGCCTGACAATTCTGCGGCGAGCTTCTCCTTAACCTCGGCACTGGCAGCCACTTGCTGCTGCTGCTGCTGCTGCTGTGGTTGCTTCTGCTTGGCCTCCGGGAGCTTAAGCCACTCCTTGGTGGTGATCCCCATCTTGTGCTTGTCAAAGCGGTGTGCGATGTTGTAGGCACGCATCTGGGCGTTCTTAACCTCATCTGGCCACTTGGAGTTCTGCCTGTCCTTATGGAAGTTGGGCGGCACCCGGGAATCACGACACCCCGTGTAGCAGCGATCTGGGGAGTGAGGCAGGCGCGTGAAGCACCAGTCACACTGAAACTTCTTCGAAGCATCGGGTGGTGGCACCTTGCTGTAAGAAGGTTTCTGACGTTCGGCATTATTCGCTTCCCTCACAGGCTTCTTGGCGTCGTCGCCACCATGCTGTGCCTGCTCCTTCTTCTTGGGGTCTCTGCGTCTGTCCCCAGTCCTGGAGGCAGAACCCGAGCGCCTCATGGCTGATACCAGCGCAGACAGGTCAAGCCCCATCTGCCTGGCCTCAAAACAGGAGTACACGCAGTTGAGCCTGCGAACCAGCTCCTGCTGCAGCGTGAGGGCCCAAGCCTCTGCATCGTTCTTGAGCTTGTCCTGCACCTCCACAATCACCTCGAGGTCCTCCCAAGTAACCCTGTTAGGGGCAGGATGACTGACGCGCAGCTGCTCGGACACGCGATCTCGGTATTCTTTGATGCGCAAGCCCTTAATGCATTCCTCGATGTTCTGCCTGACGACGGAGTCCTCCACCCTCCTGCCGGTGTTGAGAGCTGCCTCCCTGCGACGACAGCTCTTCACGTAGGTGAGACCGTCCTGCTCGTTGGTCTGCGGCTTGGCGATCAAGAGATCTTCTTTCTCTTTGGTGCCCTTCATCAAGAATTTAGCTTCGAGCTCTGCAACGAACGCCCTCAAGGCCCAAGAGTAGTGAGAATCTTCATTGCCATCTGGCCCCGTGAGACCCCTCGTGGAGGTTCCCTCGACTGCCCACTCATCAGACGCCTCGCCATCCTCATCACCCTCCTCGAACACCTTACAAACTGCCCAGGTTGTCCCTGGCGCCAGCTCATGAAAAGGAGGCTGAGCGCAACGCACAGATCCCTGGTAAGCATCTCTCATGGTAACGTCTTTCAGGACATGGCAAGCGTGTGAAGCCATGACGCCATTCTTCAGGTAGGCAGCACACCACCAGTCATAAGCGACTGAGGTGGCGTGGTCATCCCCTGCTAGAAACGATGGTATGCTGTCCCACAATGATCTGTAGTCTGGTCTGGACCCAGCGAAGGCCTCCTTCTGCTGCTGACTGAGCGCATGGTAAGATGCTGACTTCATGTACCTACGCTTCCTGGCCTCAAAAGCCCGCTGGACTTTCGCCACCATGTCCACAAAACGCCTGATGAAGAGCGCTCTGTCCTCACTCTTACTACCGGTGTACTGGAGTCTGACGTCATCCTTGTCAAGTGAGTGGCTCTCCTTCTCATAGTGATCCATCTCGTCTACGTCGTCAAACGCAAAGAGAAACTGGTTTGCAGGCGCTGAGGCTACTACTGCTGCTGCGAGTGCTGCTGCTCCTAGCGCTGTTGCCGCTGGAGATGACGGTGCGGAGGGAGTATTTTCTGAGCCCGACCCCTCTGCGCTCATATACTCCGTGTCAGGGTCCTGACTAGTTCGTCCTCGTGCCAGCCGTCGTGCCTCACGTTCTCTGGAATGGGCAGAGGCAGCGCTTGGCTCTGACTCTCCCTCCGTGGTGAAGTGCTGTGTTGATGCTCAGTCAACGGGACCAAGGGCGAGTCCCCCTCTCTCAGCGCAAAGCTCGTTCCCCAGTAAACTGGAGTCTTGACTCAGACTGGCTCAGGCCGGTGCACTGAGTGCCCCTGGATTTGCCTTGCTGAACAAGTGAAAGAACGAAACGCGTGTGGGCAGCGAATGCCTAGAGGTCCAGCACTGCGCTTCAGCGCTCTGAATCAGCAGCAGATGTAGAGTATTCGTGCAAGGAAAACTAAAACTGGGCCAGAGTGCTGAGCACTCCTGGATTAGCTGGGCCAGAGTTCATAAAGAGGACAGTGACAGTGAGGTCAACTCCTTAACACCAGGAAATAGCACTGATATGCAGCGGTGTGAGCTAGGCCAGTGTGCTGAGCACCCCTGGATTCACACCACCACTGCTAATCAAGAAAGCCATGGCTGGCATATAAGCTCACTCCGCAGTCCAGTCCAACAAACAAGTATCAGGTCGCTGACAGAGTTGGAAGCTAAGCCAGTATGCTGAGCACTCTGGATTCGCAGCACTACTGCTGATTCAGGAGGTGGCCCGTGATATGAGGGCCTCACCGGCTGACCAACACTGTAGAAAGGATAGAAGAATTCTCCAACACATTGTGATAAGACAGCAGAAGGTCACTCCAGTAGTGAGCAGCACTCCAGGCTGGAAACGTAATTAACTCTAAATTCACCAGGTCACTGTGTCAAACCAGGGAATAAACCACTCAGTTGTCGCCTTCAGAGTTGATGCAGCTGCCAGTCCTCTAGCAAGCTCTTCCTCTGCTTCAGGCTTAGGCCAGTACACCAGGGGTGTCCCTGGATTAACCGTCAGACAAAGTGGAGCTGCCAAAGAAACCGTAAGTTGGAGTTCCAGACATAGAGCAGTGATTCACTGCTGATCCACTTCTTCACTGGTAAATAAAAGCAGATGTCGCCGCTAATTAGCTCACAGGCCAAGCACACCTGCCTTTCAGCTAAGCCAGTACACCAGGGGTGTCCCTGGATTCACTTCAGACAAGGTGGCCAGCTGGAGAGCCCACTGGAAGATAGTTCATCAAGGTGCACATCAGCTGTTGATCCACTCTTAGCCGGTAAGACAGGGCAGATGCCGCTGCTGATTAGCTCTCAGGTGAAACACACCTGCCTTTCAGTTAAGCCAGTGCACCATGGGTGCCCCTGGATTCACTTCAAGCAAGGTGGTCAGCTGAAAGAACCACTGAGAGCTGCTCATCCAGGTGTACATTAGCTGCTGATTGACTTTGTCGCTGCCGCCGCCCAAGCTCATGCAGTGTTGATTAGCTTAAAACTGAAGGACACCTGTCAGCAGCTAGGCCAGTGCACCAGGGGTACCCCTGGATTCGCTGAAGACAGAGGTGTTAAGCATATCACTGTGCAGAAGGAAACCGCTCATGTCTGGTGAATTCAAAGCTGATCCGCCGCCGCTGTTGCTGGAAGCTCTTACAGTGCAAGTACCACCAAGCTCGGGGAAGAAAAAGGTTCCGCCAGTGCACCGTGGGTGCCCCTGGAGTCGCCTGACTTCCGAATCCGCTCTTTCAACTGCTGCTAACTTCTCGCCAAAGGGCCTTCACTTCCGGATTAACACTGAAATAAAAAGCCGCTCCGCGCAGGACATTATTGTTTTGAAAAAGTATGAAAACAGCAGTAAAATATATCCATCAAAATTGATATTATATCACAAAATACGAATTATTGTGTGTACAAAAGCTGTGAGCAGAACTGTCTTAGCACTCTAGCACTGGCACGCGAACAGCCACCTAGCACTTGCGAAGGCAAAACAATAATGAGTCCACTAGCCTGACCTACAGTCAGAGCTTACTTATATCTCAATGCTCTGTCACATTTCCCAAAACTGTAACGGGTTCTAGCCCTTAAATCTTCATCTGGCCAATGGAAAGTCATTATTACATGCCAACTCTACCAATGTTACCGCGGTTCACCACATTTTGACTGACACGTCAGTGGCAGAGTAGTCACTGCGAGAAAGACAGATCCTACTGTCCGGCTAAGCTCGCTGAAGATCAAACAGATAATCACATAACTAGTGTCTGGCCGAGGCTTTATGCTCTCGGAAACCCAGACAATGAAACAATGACTGTACTACTGTACTGTACTATTGCACAGTACAGTGCTAGGATGTCACGGACACGATACGGAAGCAGGGTCAGGCTAGGGGCTAGTCAGAGCCCATAATAACTAAGCCTAAACCCGAAGTCCGGCATATAAGTACGAAACCGTAACCGTTGTATATTTGTATTGAAAGCATACATTGAAAGCATACTTGAAGTGAATAGCGAAATCCTATTCCGGATAGTTGACCGCCGTAGTATCGAAATCATACCTCGTGCGGTCGTTTAATAGTTAGTAATAAAACGACGAACGCTCTGAATTGGAAGAAGTCACTCCTTCCAAATTTTCTATTTTTTTGTTTTTGGTTTGAAATGCTTCCAAAATGATCATGAGTGACCGGAATGTCGTTGGTTCATCGCCGGGTGCCCCGTACGGCCGTGTGTCGCTTGAGTCCGCACTAGTCGCGTGACTAGTGCGAAGTCAGATCGCACTAGTGATGTGACTAGTGCGATCGTAAGAATTCTGAAAACCCCGCCTCGTACGATGAGAAAAACTTCCAAAATTATAACCACCCTATTTTTTGGGCATGATATGTTTAAAATAATGTAAAAAACATCAAAACAATGACCTTCAAAAAATCTTCCAATTCAAAGCGCATCTTCCAATTAAGAGCGATCGTCGTTAAAGGCTTTGCCTGCAGAAGGAAGCACAATGAAGGCCGGAGGAAGGCACAACGAAGGCACACTGAAGGTTAAACGAAGGCTTTGTATGCAGAAGGAGGGCACACTAAAGGCTAAACGAAGGCTTTGTATGCAGAAGGAAGGCACAATGAAGGCTCCACAAAGGCTTTGCCTGCAGAAGGAAGCACAATGAAGGCCGGAGGAAGGCACAACGAAGGCACACTGAAGGCTAAACGAAGGCTTTGTATGCAGAAGGAGGGCACACTAAAGGCTAAACGAAGGCTTTGTATGCAGGAGGAACGCACAATGAAGGCTCGAAACAAAGGCTTTGCCCGCAGAAGGAAGCACAATGAAGACTGAAAGAAGGCACAATGAAAGCAGAACGAAGGCACCTTGAAGAAAGAACGAAGGCAATGCCTGCTGAAGGAAGGCAGAATAAAGGCTGAAGGAAGTGAACATGATTGTTGATGGAAGGCATACTGAAGGCTAAACGAAGGCTTTGTTTGCAGGAGGAAGGCATACCGAAGGCTAAACCAAGGCTTTGCATGCAGAAGGAAGGCAGAGTGAAGGCTGAACAAAGGCTACAACCCACCCATTTCATCGAAGTCCCTTTTAGGATTCTGCGCAGGATTTTCCCTGCGCGAAGTGCCGAGCGCAGCGAGCTCGCGAAAATATTTGTAAACCTTCTGGGTATCGGCAGCCGCAGTACACCCAATGCTGCCTACTCGATCCACCGGTGGTCCTCTCAGCATTCTCAGCTGGTCATGTGCGGTTGCGTGTAGGTCGTGGTACTGGACGTGGCATGACTAAGGCTGAACAAAGGCACAATGAAGGCTTAACGAAGGCTTTGCCTGCGAAAGGAAGGCACAATGAAGGCTGGAGGAAGGCACACCTAAGGCTGGAGGAAGGCACAACTAAGGCTGAATGAAGTCTGATAAAAGGCTTCGCCTGTAAAGGAAGGTTGAATGAAGGCACACTGAAGGCTAACGAAAGCACTGCCTGCAGAAGGAAGGCGCAATGCAGGCTAAATTAATGTTTACTAAAGGCTTAAACGAAGGCTTTGCATGTAGAAGAAAGGCATAATGAAGGCTGAACGAAGGCACAACATCTGGAAAATGGCGAGGCGATCCGGGATCGCTCTTTTTGTGATCCGGAACGGGATCGATCCCGGGAGGGAAGTTTCTTACGGGATCGTTCCGGTTTCGGCGAGATTACACGATCGTAGAGGGTACGCTCCAGGTACGGGAACGATCTTGGAACGCTCCAGGTATGGGAACGATCCTGGAACGCTCCAGGTATGGGAACGATCCTGGAACGCTCCAGGTACGGGAACGATCTTGGAACGCTCTAGGTACAGGAACGATCCTGGAACGCTCCAAGTACGGGAACGATCTTGGGACGATCCAGGTACGGGACCGATCCCAAAACGCTCGAGGTACGGGAACGATCCTGGAACGCCGCAGGAACGGGAACGGTGGAAGGACAGGTGTGATATGCTCAAGATGTATTCAAGCATTCAAAGAAAGTGTATCATGCACCACACATAAAAAAGATAAACTTTCAGAACACAAGGCTAGAGGTAAAGGAGGCAACTTTTCAAATGTGTATATACAAATACAAAAAGAAAATACACCATACAATACACTAGGTACTTCATTTGTATGTACTCGTAATGTTTCTTTTATCAGCTATCACTGAGTAGTAAAGTCTTCTTCTTCCTCATCTATACTTCCCACTCCTATTGTGTTTTGGTGCTGAAGAATTTCTGTTAAAGTTGCAGGCCACTTGGCTGACTGCGCGAGCTTCACACGCGAGTGTAGCATATTCCATCTTTTTACTTGGGTAAAAATTCTTGAGTACTCCTTGCTCAAGGTATTTGGTACCTCAGTCTGCACGTCGAAAGTGCCAAAGTGAGTACTAGTTGAAAAAAAAGGTGTACTCTAACCAAGCGAAAGTACCAAGGAAATGCATACTTACCACAGCTTGTGACTTTGTGGATGAGTTCTCATTTATCTCATACTCGATGGCCCAATCTTTTAAGCTTGGGCCAAGGAGTGCCTTTTCAACACACATTACAGCGAAAGTTAGAGTTTGGCGTGTGATACACCCATCGAAGTTTTGATCTTTCTTTCCGAACACCTTCTTCAAAATAGACCCAAATAGGTCGTTTCCACACTGGTCGACCTGGGGGTGTTCAGCTGAAGGTGCGCTCTTTCTCCACGACGCACCTGTGTGAGTAATAATAAAAGTGAGTATAAACCAAACGAACCATAGAAAGGACTAGAGAAAATAAAGATAGCTGGAATAGTTACATACTTTGTATGTACGGGGTTGCTATGTTATAGTTGTATACCCGGTCCTTGCCAACACCACTAAACGCCTCTGGGTAAGCTTGGATGGTCCCTGCAAATAGTTTTTGCTGTAGCTTGCTGCGCGAGTTCACCCTGACCGAGTTCTTGAGCTGTACATTCAACCCACCCTACTTTTTTACCACGCACTTCTTTTATTTTTGCAAAAAGTTAAGTTAAGAGGCCTTACCGCTTTCTTGGTGAGATTCCAGCCGTGGCAGTCTTTTTCTTTTCCTTGTCCTTCCGTTTCCACGCTATACAATA
This sequence comes from Cymbomonas tetramitiformis, assembly GCA_001247695.2. NCBI lineage: Eukaryota > Viridiplantae > Chlorophyta > Pyramimonadophyceae > Pyramimonadales > Pyramimonadaceae > Cymbomonas > Cymbomonas tetramitiformis. The sequence goes on from LGRX02017441.1 coordinate 7,415, forward strand.
TCCTCATGCACTCACCGATAGTGGAGTCTCCAAAATAATAGCCCTCTGGACCATTTGCCATAGCGTAGCTTACCACTGCGCGAATATTTCCTTCCTGAGCACACCTTTCACCCACGCATGTTATACCAAAAACACTCTTTTTCGCACAAGCATAGCACACGCACGCAGATAGACACTTATCGTGGCATAGGCATAACACAACAAACATACACAGATACACACATTTCAAGCACACGCACAGCACACACGCACAGCACACACGCACAGCACACACACACAGATACACTCATATCCTAGCACAGGCATAGCACACGCACAGAGAGGTACACACATATCCTAGCATAGGCATAACACAATAGGCACACACATATACACACCTATTCTAGCACAAGCATAGCACACACACACAAAGAAAAACACATATCCTGGCATAGGCATAAGAGGCCTACAGATACACACATATCCTAGCATAGGCAAAAGAGGTCTATGCTAGAATAGGAGTGTGCCTGTTGTGTTATGCTTATGCCAGGATATGTGCGAGCCTCTCTGTGCGTGTGCTATGCCTGTGCTAGGATATGAGTGTATCTCTCTGGGCGTGTGTTATGCCTGTGGTAGGATATATGTGTATCTGTTTGTGTGTGCTCTCTGTGTACGTGTGTTATGCCTGTGCTAGGATATGTGTGTAACTTTGTGTGCGTGTGATATGCCTGTGCTAGGATATGAGTTCTAGCACAAGCGTATCACACGCACACAAAGATACACACATATCCTAGCACAGGCATAACACTCGTACACAAAGAGCACACGCAAACAGATACACACCTATCCTAGCACAGGCATAACACATGCCCACAGAGATACACACCTATCCTAGCACAGGCATAACACTCGCACACATATACACATATATCCTAGCAAAAACATAACACTCGCACAAACAGATACACATATATCCTCGCATACGCATAGCACACGCACACAGCTACACACATATCCTAGCATAAGCATAACACAACAGGCACACACATATTCTAGCACAAGCATAGCACGCGCAAAGATATACACAAATATCCTAGCACAAGCATATCACACGCACACAAAGCTACACACATATCCTAGCACAGGCATAACACTCGTACACAGAGAGCACACACAAACAGATACACATATATCCTACCACAGGCATAACACACGCCCAGAGAGATACACTCATATCCTAGCACAGGCATAGCACACGCACAGAGAGGCTCACACATATCCTGGCAAAAACATAACACTCGCACAAACAGATACACACATATCCTGGCATACGCATATCACACGCACAGAGATACACACATATCCTAGCATAGGCATAACACTACAGGTTTAGGCGCTCGACGGTTCACACTAGGGTCCGCGTTCACAGCTGAAGGGGCGACCCCTAACTTGACGCCGAAGCCGAGAAGTGACGTCGGTCGACGCGTATCCATCGCTCGGCGCTGCTGCGCCATTTCACCCTGGGTAGTTTTGCCACATGTGCATGCTACCGGACCTAATTTACATAATATACACGCCTGAGAGAAGTGCATTTTCGGTTGGTATGGAGCTGTCGACAGCACTTTTTCAGAAATACGAATACTTCTCGCTTTGTTGACGGCGAGATCCCGATCGTATTCGAAATATTTTGCGTCGTGTTGTTTCTTCTTGTTGCAGTGGCACGTCGAAATTGTTATTCAATAAGTTCGGTTGTTTGTTTTTTTTCGTTGATTGGTCGGCCTAATAGTTTGTTGTTGAATTTAAATACAGCGTTTTTCGAGAAAATATTTATTCAAATTCAAAATCAATAATCAAGACACCGTATAATTGAAGTATAACTACAATATAATATAACTATGATAAATTAATTTATATGACCGAATAGCGTTTATACATTTATAGTTATAACAATCGCCAGGTGCTGACTATCGCAAGCGATGTGACGCCCCCTCGTCCGCCACCCAAAAGGCGCAAGGGCAAGAGCATTGGCAAATGCGCCTTGCCCTTCGCCCTTGATGGTGCAGGTGAAGTCTAAACTCTCTACTTGACTATGGTTTTGCAGTTTAATGCGAGCTTCACAGTTGTGTTCTTTTGTATACCGACTCTGTGTCGTTGTGCTCGAATGTGTAGGTGCTTCGAGCGCTGCTGGCGCAAGCGAGGCACCCACTGGTATCGCGACCATGGAACTTTCCATGATCGCAACACCTGTTGGAGATGTTGGCGACGCCTTTATGCCAGAAGGCACTCCTGGAGTTCCTGCAGCAGATAATCCAGCAGCACCTCTTGAGACCGTAACTGGTGGCGCAACTGGTGGCGCAAATGGCGCTTTTGCTGGCGCCACTGAAAACATTCCGAACGTGTCACCCCTCGAGGAAGCAGATAATGGCGCTGTTGGGATCGAGCTCGTTGCGCCTAAGAAACGTGCTGAGATGAAACAGAACTAGACTAGAACATGGAGAGTTACAATGTTAGAACTCTAGCTACTCTAGTCTGTCAACCGCGGTAATTATTTGGTATCGAATTTTATGTATGCTTTGATTATTTGTGAGAGGGAAAAACAATTGAAAATGTTTTTTTCCAACAATTTTGCTGTGTTACTGTCTATGCTTGCCTGTGTCTTGAATCTTTACAATTGTAAAATGGATTCACGTCTTAATTCAAGCGTCATTCCTTATCGTAACACCTAACGGTCAAATGATACTATACCATTGCATGTAATATTACATCAAATCGGATTCGATCGACGTTAACTCCTCTCGATTAGCTGTCATCAATTTAATTTCCCGTTGGTGGCAGTCGATCTGCCAACCTGATATTTAGAGTAACCGTCAACTTTATGATTTCCTAAAAATTATTGTCGCACAACAGGCACAGGCCAATATCAATCTACTAGTCTTGAATTTATTCCAATCTAGAACATTTCAGTTTTACTAGGCTGACCAAAACCTCAAGCTTTACATTACCTGACCGAATATACCCTTGACACAGTTAACCTGTTGCCTTAAATTACTATGGCTAATATATGCCATTTAGTGATTACTTAGTTTTTTTCAAAATATATGTACCCCCTATAGTATCATTCCCGATATGTTCCCCCTTTTGTTTTATTCCCGATATGTACCCCCTATAATATAATTCCTTGATCTTGGCAGCACCATCTACATTGCTCACACTACATTGGCGATTTTTTTCGATCCTTGACCCCGGTTTAAATGTGCGGCTGACATGTCTCCATATGTATCGACCTTCGCCGCATGACCATCTTGCACTGGTCTGCTAAAAGCGTCAACTTGAGGTTCCCCGGGCAAACTTGGTGACAGCTTTTCACTTCCTCTTTCTACCAGTACAAATGGCACAGATTCTGATTCTTCCTGTACCTGTCGTAAATCATTGCCACCATTTACATCAAACCTGTTCTTCGTATCCAGCATGAACTTCCTCGTTGAGCCCAACCCACCCAACATATTTTTGGAAATATTTTCCGGGATCCTCCTTCCCATTCTTTTCAGTTTTGTTGCCGCACCGAAGCAGAATTCATATGCTTGGAAGGCGGACACAAAGAATGGCGTCAACCTATGAACAATCCGACGGCACCCACCCACCCGGTGCAATCAAATCAGCGGCGTGTGAATGAGCTGATGGATCACACGAAAGTTGCAAATCTCCACTCTCGAGTTCAGAGCTCCCTTTCCAGGAAGCTGGCAAAGAAGTAGGGGGGACTCCACAGGGAGTGGCAGGGTATTCCACAATGCAGGCTTAGGGCAAAGCGAAGGCGAAGCCTGACTCGTGCCGCACCAGACGGAGCCAAAGGTACAGAAGGTGGTTCAAGGTTGCTCGATGCGGAATAAGCGTGGGACACACCACAAAGGATACGTCTTCTCCAGGTGGGCCTCCAGCTCGGCTCGGGTAACTTCCCCATCTTGCTCCCCATCAATAGCTCCGTCCGCCTTGCTGAGCTCGAAGGTAACCATCTCGTAGCCCACGGAAAACACAAAGAAGACGGTCAGCAAAATGTTCGTCAGGAGCGTGAAGATGGTGACGAACACCTCCATATTCCTGCTCAGGGCGCCCGTGTAGTACAGCTGGCAACCCGACAGGCCCGCCACACATCAGCAGCAGGCGGCCGCTCCAGCCACTCAGGCGCCCACGACCGAGCCGGTGCATTGGTGCATAGCGAGTGAACTGGCTCCCGAGCGCCCTCCGGCAGAACCACAGAAACGGAGCACCAAGCTGCGCTGGGTCGTGTTCATAGTGCTCATGCGCAGGGGGCGGCGGCGGGAACAAAGACCTGGCCACAGTACAGCGTGATGAGCCCCGTCATTAGGCAAAAAGTCTCCATATTGTCCACAGTGGGGTAGTAGTAGGGCCTGTTTCCCATGTGCCATACGAGCGACACTATAAACACCGCAAGCAGCACCGCCACCTGCACAGAGGTCCCCCACTGGTTCACCGGCGTCACGAGCACGGAGAGCGTGGCCAGCTTGCGAAGCATCGTAATGGACTCAAAGTAGTAAAACTGCGGCTCATAGCCTGCTCCACCCCGCGGCATCCGCCTCGTTAGAATTCCCTATGTCAGCTCATAGCCTGCTTCACTCCGCAGCGCCCCCCGCAGCAACACTCCCAACTTTAGCTCATACCCTGCCTCACTCCACCAGCGCCTTCCCCGCAGCAACACTCCAACTTTTAGCTCTCCTGCCTCACTCACCAGCGCCCCCGCAGCAACACTCAACTTTGGCTCATGCCCTGCCTCACTCCGCAGCGCCCCCACGCAGCAACCTCCCAACTTAGCTCAACCCTGCCTCCTCCGCAGCGCCCTCCACGCAACACTCCCAACTTTAGCTCATGCCTGCTCACTCTGGCGCCCCCCCGCTTAACACTCCCAACTTTAGCTCATACCCTGCCTCACTCCGCAGCGCACGCGATATACTGAGTGGCAGGAGGTCAGCCGACAAAAGCCAGCCCACCATCATCCCAGTGGATGTGAGAAGCGAGTCAGGAGCAGGGCGGGCCCGTGACAAGATACCACCACCTCATACATATCAACTCATCCCAACCCAGATGCAAAGCAGCATGGAAAGATGATACGACTTGACCAATTATCGCCCAACAATTGTTGGTATCTGGGTAACGGAGTAAGCGGACCCTGCTGGCATGCCCCCCAGTGGCTCACAGTCGATGGATGGGACCCGCTGGCGCCTGAGATATACATACACCTAGTAGCCAGGGCGGTGTCCAGGGATGTTCCAG